>PVJH01028933.1:0-12251 GCA_004026705.1 Nesogale talazaci | reverse complement strand
TGCATGCTGTAAGCGGAGGATCTCCTGCATCAGGAGATGCAGGGTCTCCTGCCCACGTGCCCCCCATGGCCCACCCAGGGTCTGCTGGGCCTGCAAACCCTCTTGAAGTCCAGATATACCCGCAGTTCCTCACGTGAGCATTTTACACTCTCCAGTGCTCTATTCTTTCCACGTGGCTTTTCATGCCTATTTGCAAACCTGTGGGCGTCCACATGGCCTGGCACGCTTTCCAGTAATAGTACGGACCTTTTCTAGATTGTAATACCTGAAACTTCCCTTTCCTCCACCAAAAATTACTTGGATTACAAGTGCTTCTGCTATGGGAATCCTTTCAGTGCTGCCAAGAACCAAGATAAACCACTCCAGAAACCTCACATATCTAATTTGTTAAGTATTACACATAGTGCTTTCAAAACTAAAATTGGGATTGATGACATCATCATCATCATCTTCATCCAATGTGTCAAAAGTATATATTCACAGGCTGCTTACTGATAAACACTTCATGGGGGGAGCTCAATTTTCATATCTGCAGACTTTCATTACCGGTTCACACTGGTTTTCATCAAGGATGAAGGAGGATCAAGGGTGTTGATCCACGTGACTGAATTGACTCTTCCAATTTGCAGCATTTTCATTCAGGTGTTTGAGCACCAGATCTTTGCTACTTGATGTGAAGCACTAAGTAGAACACAAGCCTGGAGTTCAAGTTGGTCCCAAGCTTGAAGGGAAAAAGACCCAGGAGCATCCTCTTCACCAAGTGTTTACAATTCCACATGATGGCTATTGGCTCTTCTGGGTGTCGGATGAAGACAGGACTTTTCCACACTTATATCTCCAAAATATTAAGCAAATATTAGTAACCATTTGCCAGCATCTGGGTGGGCGGTGGGGTGGGCAGAAGCTTAGTTATTCTCTCTAAAGGCATCAGCTATCCAGAGTCCATTGTCTCTCTCACAAAAGATAGGGCTAACTCCCTGCTGTTGCGACAATGGGTCTCTTCCCCTGAAAGCTAGCTAAATCTAGTCCTCAGCCCAAGGACAATAAAGGTTAGGCTGCCAACAAGAAACTGAGGGCTGCCCTCCTTGTTACATGGGGGCCCTAATCCCCCTTTTCTATTGAGTGTGTACCCCTGGATCGTTCCCCTCATTACAGTGTAACCTATAGTATAATCCCTTCCTGTGATGTGTGTCTTTACCTGTAAGTAGAGGACTTGCATGTCTCCAAAAGATATATAAGGCTTGGTTAGAATAAAGGAACTCTCTCACCCGCTCTTGCCTTCCCGCCCCCAACTCCTCTCCCTCTCCTCCCGCTGTCCTCTCCTACCACCCCCTCCCGCCCCCGTCTCTCTCTCTCTCCACACGGACCACCAAGAGGGGCTGAGGTGAGCATGCTACCATGAAACGTGTCTGAATCCATTATTTCTCTCTTTCATATGCTCTCTGACTTTCATCTCTATTTGTTGCTGACCTGTGATGATATGGTAAAGGCTGGTTACTCTGACACCTGGGCGGGGAGGACTTTTTTCTTCAGGTGAAGACCCTTACATAAAAACAAAGACGGAAGAAAGAGGATGGATAGTAATGCTGTGCTCTTCAAAAGACATCTTATGTATATGAAAAGGTAAGCTGCTGACTGCACAAAGAGGTTGCATACTTAATTTGCATCCAGAAAGAAGTTCTCTGCCTACTGTATTGCTATTAACTGCCATACAGCTGGCTTCCAACTCACCGTGACCCCGCATACAGCCTACATCATCCCCGGGACAGAATCCTTGGGATATATAGGGTTTTCTGTTTTTTTTTTTTTTTTCACTTCCTCCCATAGTCTATTTTTAAGCATTTTATGGACCTATGCTTGTTTATAATATAATTCAATGGTTTAAATATATTTAAAAGAGTTGTGCCATCATCACCATAGTCAATTTTAGATCATTTTCTTCATTCTTGTATTCCTTATTATTATCCTCCCATTTTCCCCTCAACCTCCCATGTCATAACCCTGGAGTTTAATCTAGTTATTTTCTCTATGAATCTACCTACCCTGAATTTCATATGAAAACAATCAAACAATAATAAAACATCATCAACAACTACATAGAACACAGGTAAATTTCCATCCGAGATAAAACAGAAAAATATGAAAACTAGAGCAAGTTCAAAATGGGTCAAGATAGGAAAATAAATGATAAGATATTAAATGTTAAGCTAACTCTATTTAGAGCCATCTAATTTCCAAGGCCCTCTGTCTGAGGACAAGCCTGTTCACATCCCTTGTCAGTGGGGGGAGGGAATACAATGGAGATTTAATCCACAAAGTGACTCTGCCAGTAGATCTGGACTTTCCCTCTCGTCCATAGCCTTCTGCACATTGGGTGCTTTGAGTTTAAGCTCTAACACAAAATGATCTCTCCTCTGATCTTGGATTTTATTATTTACCATACTTGGATCACTTGAGCAGGTGATTGAATTGACACCTCACTTAGATGACTGGTGTTGTAAGACAATTCTCTAAGACCCCCAGAAGATATTCTTTCTGATAGTTGGGCACCATCGCTTTCAACATTCAAACAATTGTTAGCATATGGGTGGTGTCTGCCCACCCACGAGGTGCATTGACTGGAGCTCAAACCCAGGTTTCCCACATAGACGGTGAGCAGTCTCCCACCAAACCATAAGCTATAGTAAGAAGTTTAGAATGGATCACCAAGGAAGGGGGAGGGTTTGGGACTGGGGAAGCTAGAATAGGCATCCTTTATTTTAGAAAGATCCTTGGAGCAAGTGTGGTGAGTTAAGGGCAGCAAAGATGGGAAGCCAGAGACTAAGACACTGTTTCCATCACCTCAATCTACCACTCAAGCAATATTGAGCACCTCCTATGGCCTAAGTGCTCGGGGAAAGGGGTCTAAATATAAGATAATGTCATCCAAGTGAAAAATGATGGCTCCTAAATTAGGCAAAATTAATGGAGATGGAAAGGATTACCCAGATTAGTGAGAATGGAAGATAAAATCAGAAGATCCTTGGATTAGAGAAAGGAGGAAGAGATTAAAGGCACTACAGGACTCAATTGCACGCAATAAGTGAGTGGGAATGCCACACACACAAAAAAGTAGGGTATACACAGAACATTAATGTGCAAGTAAAATGAGATATTTGACAACTTTAAACTTTTCTCCATCTTATTGATGAGACTCCTTATTGGTCCCATTGTGAGGAATTTGGGGTACTGTTAAGATATAAAACATATTGAAGCCTATAATAGTCTATTATTTCCATCAGTAAGTGCTTCGAGTGCACTTCCCACTCAGTAACCAAAGTTAGCTGCATGCCATGGAATGTTCATGAATTTCCCTCCAATCTTGGTGCCATGTTCCAGCTTCTCAGATTATTTGTTCAGCATAGAGACGGCACAACTGTGGTGGGAGGACACAGGCCTGGTTGCATGCGTAGCTTTCCTTATTTTGCTCCAACAGCCGTCCCTTGTGTTACTTGGATAAAGAATCAATGGTTTTGGAAGTGACAATCACGAGCTCAGAAGATGAGCTGCATTAGATCCAAGACCTCTTTTTGCACAAGACCTCGTTTGAGTCTTGAAAAGCATGGATGCTACTTTGGGAACGAAGGTGAGCCTGACCCGAAGCTTGTGAAAGTTGGGCAGTAAGTAAGGAACAACAAAGAAAAATCGAAGCCTTTGAATTATGGGGCTGGAGAAGAAGCTTGAAAGGATGATGGGCTGCTTAAAGGAGTCTCATTCCACATTCCCTCCTGAATCCAGCTTGAATGTCTAGCAACTCCCTCTCAATACTGCTCCAGTCACTTGGGAGACCTGTTGGCTAAAACTTGACTTGCACATATGCTTAATGGCATTGTTCAATAATCTGCACATACTGTTGACCCACCTTCCTTTTCTGTAGGTCTAAGGATGGTTGCCTTCCTGGTGGTTAGCCAGGTAGCTATCTTCCAAATCCCTTGGCATAGGAAAATGAGCTTTTCCACTACTGCATCTATTTATGATACGATCTCAACTGGTGTTCCAGCAATTCCTGGAGCCCTGTTTTTTTTTTTTTACCCAATGTCTATAGTACAGCTTGGATTTCTTCTTTTAACAGGATAGGTTGTTAATTATATGCTGCCACACACAGTGATTGAATGTTCAATGACTCCGTGTACTCGTTGCATCTTCTTTTGATGGAAAAAGAACTCCTTGTAAAGGAACAAGCAAAGATTCAGGAGAAAATTTAAATGAAGAGAGTGTCACCAACACTAAAAGAAAATGATTTTCTGAGAAGTCTCCTTACACAGTGTTTGTGGAAGATACCTCAGGGGAGCCTCTCTTTGAATTGGTTAATAGAGAAGAGCAGTTTCGGTAGCTTGGTAAGTTCTGGCAAAGGGCAGAAGATTGAATAAAAGCTAAAGAAAAGAATTCTCGAGCAATCTTCTCAGGAACTTCAGAGCTTCAAACTTCTCAGAAACTGTGAAGGGAAAGAGAAAGATGGAACGCATTCTGTCATCTTGGGAACAGCAAAACACTCCTCACTAAAACTGTTTTTGCAGTCCTTGGCAGTTGGAATGCATTTGTCAGAACATCACCTGTTCATGAGCCAGCTTTCTCTCAGGAAGCATGGTAGGGATCTCAAGAGAGCCTTCACAAGCATGAGATCATCAAATCATTATACCAGGCTCCAGCAAGTCTCCAGGACTGAGAAGAAATTGTAACTTCAAGAGCAATCTTTGGGGAATGTATTAGGCTGGGTTGACTAGAGAAACCAATCCAGGGAGACACTCATAAGAATATAGGAAAATGTTTTTTATACATGAGGAGTTGAATATCGAGAAACCAGCCCAGCCCAGTCCAGATCAGGTTCATAAATCTGATATTAGCTCATATGTCTGATACCAATCTATAAAATTCTCTTCAGATTCACAAAGTACAGATAGTGATGCTAAATACAGAAAGATGACAGGACAGTGGGTGGGAAATATTGTGGATCCAGTGGCATTGTAATCGTCTCAGCACTGGCAGGGGTCTCCACGTGGCTCTACCAGCTCCTGGGGGCTCTGCATCCCAGTAGCTTCATCAGAAATGTCTATCAGGGAGTAAGTGTGTGTGCCACTTCAAGGAACATCAAACTTCCACTTGATTGACAAGCTAAACACGCCTTCACTCTTAATCCTCTTAAATTGACAACAGATTATATCACTACCACAGGAAAGTGATTTGAACTAATTGCCTTGTGGAAGGATGCCATACTGCCATCCTGTTGGTTCCATCTCATATCAACCAGAGAAAACCAAGTTGATCTGCCTCACAAGGTTTCCAAGGCTGTAAATATTTACCAGAACAGATGACCTCATCTTTCTCCCTGGGAGCCAGTGAGTTGTCTTAACTGTCATTTTCTACATTTGCATCAAGGTTCTTGTGGTGGTCATGTGTTTATGTTAATTTCATGATTGAGAGTTAGGGGTGGAGTCTAGCCTGTTAATCTGGAGATAGCCATTGAGGAGTCAATGAGACCTCTGTGTGGTCATGGCTTTCTCCTGAGGCTTCTGGGAAATCTCGTGATATTTTCCTTGTGAAGATGAGAAGCAATCTCCCCAGTTGTAGGGAGTTAGTTACTCTTGGAGACAACGAACTACGGACTAGACAAGATGGCAGCATCTGAGGAGTGACAGGAGCCAAAGGAGAAGCCACACAGCCTTGCTCTGATGGAACCAGACCTCTAAAGCTGGAGAAGCCACATGGAGATCCCTGCCACTGCTGAGTTGCTTCTACTACCACTGGATGCTCTTGATGGACCCTGAGCCCTGGAAGCGAGGAGCCACGAGGGGACCCCTGCCAGCACTGAGACTCTGCACCCACCAGCCTGTGACTTGGTGAGTCAGAAGGAGACATTATACACTGGTATCAGACATATGAGCTAATATCAGACTTATGACTTTGAACTGAACTGGGTTGGGATGCTTTCTCAATGTTCCATTCCTTTTGTATATAAACCATTCCCTTATATCCATATACATGTCTATGATTTTGTTTCTCTAATCTATCCGGACTAACAAAGTTCTACTATTCATCTAGATCTAATATCTGTTGCAATGGCTGCCCAGAACTCACAGAAACTATTAATAATTACAGGGATTATTCTGGAAGTTAATAGGTTGTAATGCAAGTGAGAAATTCTCAGGACACAGTTGCTCTTCAGGATATATTATAAAGTGCATTCAGGGCTACTAATAAATGCTCATGCCACCCTTCTCTAAACTACAAGCCAAAGGCAATCAGTTCAAGTTCTATGAGTCAGCAAGCCCAGGGCCCCAGTGAAGTCCTCAGCTTTAGTTGCTCCCTGGGCTGGGAAGGGTAGGACTTCCCAGTCTGTCTCAGCTCTGGCTTCTGGTCCTGCTGCTGCTCTTCCCATGTCACAGCTGTCTTCTGGATCCGGGAGGTTCACTGTGCAGGGATCTCAGTGTGTAGAGAATGAACTCTAATCCTGGATCTTTCTGGTAGTAAGATCCTATCACTTGCTTCGCAGAGGGTTTATTTGATAGCCAGCACTATAAAATGCCTCCTATTCACAGTTACTCACAGGGGAGAGCAGTGTATTTCCCCCACCCCCACTTTCTAACCAGACCCACAGGAAAAGGTTGTCTTGTGGGAGTTAGAGACTTGGCCCAAAAGAGCCACATAACTGCACTACATTAACATCTGGCTATTAGCCTTGTAATGGGAAATCACTGTTTGTCCCTGGAAGGGTTCACCTGTCATAGAAAGAAGGCAAACTTCTTGTGACCCAGATTGTCTTTATTTCTATATTTTTAGCATCCATCCCAGTTCCATGTGCTCAAGTGGTGACTAAAGCAGCATTCATATCTGAAAATTAGTGTTTGGCAAATAACAAACAAAATGAGAAGATGTTGCCATATGAACAAAATCAGAGAGAAAATGTCTTGCTGGGAAACCATCTGTGTCCATCCAAAGGTAACGGGAAACTCTTCTGACTGTATTGTGTCCCTATAATGCACAGGATTAACACTGCTGAGAGACTTGAAGAGTGACTATTGCCTGTACTGTTGAGTTTGGAATATTGTGTTGCTTTTTTATTACTTATAATAGTCTGGTGGTTTGTAAAGCACTTATTTGTTTAGGGAGTGTTTACTCCTGACTTCTTGGGCTGCTTTTTTTGTACTTGGCTGGGACGGATGAATATTCTATTCGCTTGAAGCAAGTTCTTTAGTGGTCACTGACAAATAGCTGGTCTTTAAGGAATCGTTGTAAATAAAGATAATGGGTAGGGCTCATTTGCAGGGAGTAATTAAGATCAGGTAGTTGGGCTAAAATCCCATGGACACATATATCAGTGATTAAAGGCTTCCAGGTCAGATAGCTTAAGTTTGAATCTTGATGCTATGACGTCCTTGCTTTGTGAACCTGAATACTTTTCTTCACTTTCATCTCCTCATTTGTAAATCTGCATAATGATTGTACCTTCCTTACAGAGTTTTATGAGGCTAAAATAAGGTAATCGATGGAGAATTATTTGTCGTTTTCAGTCTCTGGTAAACACCCACTGCATGCTCATTTTTGTTATTATGATTGAGTCTCCTGTACCCTGGCCCTCCGAATCTTGACTCAGAGTCAAAGAGGGTTCAAGACTGCACGTGGCTAACTGTAACTATCCCAAAAGACATGGGACAATGCCAGATGTTAGAGAGCACCCATCACAGATCACTCTGAGCCCTTCCAAACACATGTTGCAAATCCTAACCTCCAGGCCCAGGGTGGCCATCTTTTTTGGGATCGTGTTGTCATTGTTCTGTGAATTAGAGCGTCTGGAGTCAATTTCTTGTCAACCACAAAAAGAGGAGGGAAACAAGCCAAGATGAAGAAAAAGGAATGCCACTCCATGTGAAAAGCTCCATGGAATCGAGACACGAGCAAAAGAGACTAACATGTTCCTTCAGGGCCAACAAGGAGAGAAAGTCTTCCCTTTGAGTTGGCACCTCGAGAGGGTAGTAGGCTAGGCACTGAGCTGCTGACCACAGGGTCAACTGTTCAAACCTACCAGCCGCCCCCCTGGGGAGGGCCCACTCAGACCTCTGCTCTGTATGGGGAGCAGCACATATCACTCTCCATCTTTGCTCCCTCTGTCTACTTCTTTTCTATTTGGTAAGAGATGCTTGGCTGAAGATGTAAAGTCTGCAAAGCCCACCAGGGCCCCTCCACTCTGTGCTATGGGGGCCCTGGGAGTCAGATCAACTCGATGGCACTGTTTGGTTTATGTTGAGGCCTCCCGAAACTGTGAGAGAAATAAAAACATTTTAATCAAAGCCTCCCACTTGTGCCATTCCTATTATGGCCATTCTATAAAACTACGTATTTAAAACAATTTGCTGCAAGTGCTATGTCATTTCTTGATATGGAAAGCTAAACGCAAAAGACAACATTTGCTGTCTCTGTCTTCAGTTCCTCTCAAAGTCCTGTCACTCACCATTTTCCATGGGGACAAAGGAAATCAGAGTGTCTTTGTCTTCTGTGCCACCCACCCTGATTTGTCCTGTGAGGGCTGGTTCGCCCTGGAATGGCTCTCATCCTAAGTCTCACCAAAGCTATGCTCTCCTCCACTGCCCTGACGCATCTTAGTTCTAGCTCCCTGAGAGTCCAGGATCTTGGGGATCTGTGTTCTGTTGGATACCTGCCCCTCTGGGCTCTGCCTCTTTCATGTCAGGGTGGAAAGGGAGATTCAAGTATTCTGGGCAAAAAGTCATTTCTATTTGCTCACACAAAAAATGGAACCGGGGCACGATTTTTCATCGAAGTACTGTCTTTACCTCGAAGATAGTGAAAACCTGGAAACAGCTTAAATGCCCACAAATAGGAAATGCTTTAAATGAATGATCTAAACCCATGTGCAGAATATCATGTATCTATTTTAAAAACAAAGGCAGATTTTCTGGACTGAGTTGGAAAGATCTCCAAAAACAATTAAATGAGGAAAGGAAGATGTATTCCGAATGTTCTGAGAACATTGCTTAAACCTACTTCAAGAGAATCCACTCGCTATGCAAAGATAATAAGATATGGATGACAATGGTTGCCCCAGGATAGGGGTACAAGGATGGAAAGGTGACACCTTTGCCACTTGAATTATCCACGCTTGACTGCTTTATGGATTTAGAGTTAATTTAAAGCAATACTATTGAATCATGTAACTCATATAAATAATGACAGGCATGTCTCTCCTTCAATGTCTGTAACAGTCAGGTAAAAAGTAAAGCCTCTTAATTCCTCTGAAAGTCCAAAGTCAGCCGTCAGGTCCCTGGGAAGGTGCCTTCAGAAGCCACCTCAGCGACTGACTCATATCCCGATGGGTTAACCCCCTTTTTCTGCAAGCCTGACATTAAGCCCAGCTTCTTCTCCTTTTTTTTTGTTTTTTTTGGGGGGTGGGCATCACTGCCCTCTGGTGGTGGGAGTAGGATGCCCAGCCTTTGCTCCTGTGGAGCTGGAATTGAACCTCCATCCCAGTGAGCCGCAGTCCCGCGCACAACCACTATGCCACCGGGGTTCAGCCCTAAACCCAGCTTCTTCTTTGGTTTCTTTTCTTTAAAAACACTCATCTCCAGCTGAGCCCCGGTGGTGTAGCGGTTCAGTGCAGGACTGCAGCCCACTGGGTTGGCGGTTCAAATCCAGCAGCCGTTCTCCAGGACCAAGGCTGGGCCTCCCACTGTCACCAGAGTGCAGTGATGCCCCCCCCCCCCCTCAAAAAGCAAACAAACAAAAAACACTCATCTCTGAGTGTCCTGGGTATGGAAGGAGATTTGGTTGGTGGTGAATTGGGGATGGGATAGGGATCAGGATAGGGAGGTGGAGTTACAATGCAGCACTGAGAATAGCTATAAATGGAACCACAGACCACCTCCCAGTGGCTGCATCTCCTGACGTTTCGAGCTGCACCAGCCTTTCTCCTCTGGACAGCCTCCGTTGCTGTTCGCCTTTCTTGCAGGGGCAAAGCAACTCCCCCCGGATCCCCTACATGTTGGTTCTGTGTGATGCTCTTGCTTTCCTTCCGTGATGCCCTCCAAAACTTGGGAGCTACCTCAACTGACTTCACAAAGCATTGTTCCAGCCAGAGAGCACTGCTCCTTGAAAGGGACTTTTCTACGAGTTCTTGCAAGGATGGGAAGGCCACATCTCTGCAAGAGCACCACACGCGCAAGCATCATGACCTGTGCATGCCCTCCAGGACCCACACAGCTAGTGCTGTACTTCTTCCAGGCCTTCTTCCTGCTCACGCTGTAGGTATGTGCCTGAGCAAACCTATGTCCCCTCATGGCTTCAATCGCACCTATTCATCAGTCTCCCATTGAGTGTCTCTAGCTCAGGCCCCTCTCCCCTATATCTGGCTGGCTGCATGTGTAATATCCCCATTGAACAAACCCAGGATCTTAGACCCAACCGGTTCAGAGGAATGGCTAGTGTTGGACCTAAAGCACATCCCCTCTGGTGTTCCTTGTCTCCAGGAGCCCTGGTGATGGAGTGGTTGCATGTTGAACTGAAAGCCACAGGGTCCGCAGTTCAAAACCACCCGCTGCTCTGAGGGAGAATGATGAGGTTTTTAACCCTGTGAGTAGTGACAGCTTTGGAAAGCCACAGGAGCCATCCTCCCCTGTCCTGAAGGACTGACCTGAGCCTGTACTGACTCCATGGAAGTGAATCTGAGCTCTTTGCCTCTGTGGATGAGTCCCCTAGGAGTCAAGTCATGCAGGCCCCCAAATTCCCCTCTCTCCTCCGAGTCCATTCCACCATTGTCCCACGTCCACTTACCTCCATCTTCACGGCTGCCATCCGAATCCGTGATGGCGAACTGACCTGAGCCAGGTTGGCCCTGTTTCACTTGCTGGCGCTTGCTGGAAATATCATTAACTTCAGAGAGCTGTGAGCACCCTCTTCCACAAGCTTTCCAGCAGATGGGATGTTACAATTAAGGCAAGTCTCAGTCCAGATTCTGCTATATATATATCAACATTTGTTTGCAAGTAAGCACAAAAAAAACTGTCATACAATCTGTTTCGCTTACTTGTACTTTAGGCACTTGGAAAAGTCGCCCGCAGTAGTCTCCCCTGAGCAGATGTGACAGCATTTGGGGGGCGGCGTTCAGCTCCCCTTCTTTGGATCAGTGTTCTCTGCTGAGTGCTGACGCATAGAAAAGAGGGGCCCTAGGCTAAGGACACTGCCTGTCAAGGCCGCAGAAGTCAAAGGGGGCTTGAGTATGGGCAGCTGCCCATGAATTTTGAACACCACTTTGTTCTTTCTTGTATTCCTACGCTGATGAGCACATGCTCTGGTGAAGTTTTCATAGTAAGATTTGCAGTCCTGATGGGGCGGTGGCTATGCGTTGGGCTAGGATCCACATGTTCGGCCATTGGACACCACCAGCAGCTCCATGGGAGAAAGACTGGACTGTCTATTCCCAGAAATAATGATAGTCTCAAAACCCACAGGGAGTTGGTCTGCCTCAGCAAGGACTTGTAGACAGAGTCTTTGGTTTGGGGATTGGAGCTGTCCGGGGGCACCATAGCTTCTAAGTTGGGCTGCAAACTGCTGGGGCATCCGTTTGAAACCAACGGTTACTCCCTGAAAGAAAGATGAGTCTTTCTGATCCCATCAAGATGTACAGTCTTAGAAACTCAAAGGGTCAGTTTGACCTTGTCCTGAAGGGTTGTTAAGAGGGCACAAAAGATGCCACATCTCCAATTTTTCTATGGTATCAGGCAGCAGAAGACTAGTGGCTCCTAAGAGCAGAAACTGGTGTCTCCTGAGAACAGACTTGTGTCTCCTGAGAGCATGCCCAGAGTACATGTGAGAAAGTCTCATAAGGTGTATATGTAATGTGTAATTGTAATGTATATACTGTCACACACATTACAATTTACATAATCCATTTCACCTGTAGCTGTTCATGCATTTCTATGTGTCTTCACCTGAGTTCTTCCAAACCCCTTTTCCACATGGGTGAAATCAATCATATTTAAAATTAGATATCTAGTTATGGCTCCATATCTATAACTTCTCACTATGTTTAAGGAAAAGTCTAATATCATTATCGTGTGTTCAAAATCATATGGTCTTTGGTCTGCCTGTATCTGACCACCCCTTTCTCTTGTCACTCCTCTCCTCCCCCCCCCGCCCCCCCCCCCAGCCAATCAATCCACTGCTGAGACCCTTCCTGCAGTGCAGCCTTTGTACCCCTTTTCCTT
>PVJH01028932.1:9322-26814 GCA_004026705.1 Nesogale talazaci | reverse complement strand
AAGCCCATCCTTGCTCCTGGAGAGCTGCTGCTGGGTTTGAACCGTCAAGTCTGTGGGCCGCAGCTCCACACAACCATTGCACCCCCAGGACTCAGCAGCTGCCAATCTTTACAGGCACAGCCTCATCCTTCACAAAGCAGCTAGTGGGTTTGTATTCCCAACCTGGGCTAATCCTGCTGCACTACTGTCCCCCCTAAGGTGATTTCCAGTTCTTAGGGAAATAGACGGAGGCTCCAGAAACTGTGGGGCAAAGGGCACTGTGGAACAATTGATAGAAGTCTTGCTGGAGGGACAAAATTGGAGACTAAATGGGAATTCCTTCTGAGGTAACACAGTACATCACTGAGTGTCGCATATGACCACGTGCATCCTTCAAGACATTGCCAAATTCTATCCCCTTGCTGACAGGATCAGGGAGGGAAAAGATTCTGAAAATTAGGGCAGTTGTTTTGGCAGGATTAGCAATCAGACAGGGATTAGAGAAAAGGGAGTGGCCCCCGGTGCTCAGTGGGATGCCCTGAAGGGTATCCTTAAGCAGAAACGAAGCCAAGGCAGAAGATGCGCAGACCTCCGGGGCAGCCCTACCTTGACTTCCTCTGTGATTGTTCACAAGTGTCCTCGCCGTGCTTGTCTCTGTGATCTGAAAGACGGCTGAGGTCTCTACAGCTCGTCGGTGTCATGAGTTAGCTTGCTGTGTCACTGTCTCTCCTGCACCTGCCAGTGTCATGCTACCCTCAAGGGGCTGCTCTTCAACTTGCGGCTTCTCCCCACAGTGTCTGCTTCTTGGGTTGACGATTCCATGTGTTGTCGTCGTCGTCGTTAGGTACCATACAGTCGGTTCTGACCCATAGTGACCTTACACACAACAGACCCAAATACTGCCTGGCCCTGCACCTCCTCAAGATTGCTGCTAACTCTCAGCCCTTGTGGCAGCCACTGTGTCCACCCCTCGCCGTGTGGGCATGCCACTGTTTCACGGCCCCTCTTCCAAACTCGATGTCGTCCTCCCGGTGTCTCCTGACAACATGTCCAAAGGATCTGAGTCAGAGTCTGGTCCGGCTGGCCTCTAAAAAGCACTCTAGGCGTACTTCTCCCAAGACAGGTGTTTGTCCTTCCGGCAGCCTGAGGGACTTTCATGCAGATGAGGCCAGGGAGTAACCTGCCTGAGGCCGGCACACCTGAGTCCTCAAAGTACCATTCTTGCTCTTCGACACTCTAAAGAGGTCTGTGCCACAAACTGAGCTGACGCAGCGCGTCTTTTAATGTCCCGACTGCTGCTTCCATGAGCAATGACTGTGGATCCACGCGAGGCAAAATCCTCGACAACTTACCTGTTGGCCCAGTTGTGAGGATTTGGGGGTCTTCTTTTCAGGGAGCTGCAATCCACACTGAAGGCTGCAGTCCTGGATCTTCATCAGCACGTGTTTCAAGACCTGCTCACTTTCAGCAAGCGAGCTTGTGTCATCTGCGTATTGCAGGTTAGTAAGCCTCCTCCAATCCTGACACCCCGGGCTGAGCCCTGGTGGCGCAGTGGTTGTGTGTGGGACTGCAGCCCAAAAGGGTTGACGGTTCAAATCCAGCAGCAGCTCTCCAGGAGCAAGGCTGGGCTTCCTACTCCCACCAGGGCAGTGATGCCACACACACACACCCAAAAAGAAGTCTAACAATCCTGATACCACACTCTTCTTCACACTATTCAGCTTCTGATTATTTTCTCAGCACACAGATTGGTTAAATACGGTGAAAGGATACAACCCTTTCCCACACCTTTCCTGATTTTAAACCATGCAGGATTCTCCTGGTCTGTTCTCAGAAAATGGCGCCTTGGTGCATGTAAAAGTTCCAAATGAGCATAATGTGATATTCTGGAATTCCCATTCTTCTCAAGGCTAGCTACAGTTTGTTATGATCTACACAGTCTGATGTCACTGTAAAGCCAAGAAAACACACATAAACATCTTTATGGTCGTCTCATTCCTCTGTATACTGCCTCTTATCGCCAACAACACTCACCGTCATCACTAGAGAAACGACGTATCAAATTCCTTCTGGAAAACACAAGGAGACGCATCGAATCCAGGGGATGAGCTAGTATTCTTGCCTCCCAGGATCTTACCTGACCACTGGCCAGATGTTTCCCACCTCTGAACTAGACGGTGTCCAGGTACCCCCGTGAGCTGAGTGGGATCACAAAAGAAGGTCCTGGGTAAATTGGGAGATGTGGAACAAAACTCCCAATTCTGACTTGAGGCCTCAGATGCACTGTCTGGTAGAGGCTGATTGTGTCCTTAGGACTTGTGTCCCTTTGTCAGACTTTCCCTGTGGAAATGAACTGAAAGTGTTGATACGTTCATTGTCAATGCTGCAACCCCTGCCATGGGACAAAATGTGTAAGTCGTTGAATGGAAAACCAGTGTGCTCTGTAAGCTGTCATGAAAATCTCACAGAAAAAAAAAATGTTCCTAGTTGAGACTAAGTGGGATGTCCATCTGCATAATCCATAATGGATGATTCTTAAGTAAACTCATTCACTCTCCTTGAACTCCAATAAAGGAATTTGTTGTTATTTTCATTTTAATTTAGGTATGTCAAGAAGGGCAATGTTTAACTTTTAAAAACCTTGTACTGGGGGCTGAGCCCCGGTGGCGTAGAGGTTGTGCGCGGGACTGCGGCCCACTGAGACGGAGGTTCAATTCCAGCAGTGGGGCTGGGCCTCCTACTCCCACCACAGGAGAGCAGTGATGCCCTCCCAAAAAACAAACAAACAAACCTTGTACTGTAAACTGGGTGGTTGACAAGGCAGATAATCAGCTTGTCTGTATTTGGTCTTATTTAACTCGCTGCAGTCCCTTCGGTGTAACATCTAAGGTGCACCTGACACAAGCCAAGGCACTTGCCCTCGCTTCATGGGCACGTGGAAGGTTAGACACTGAATGAGGAAGACTGAAGCATTTGAATGGTGCTGAGAAGAATACTGAAAGGGCTGGTAAAAGGACAAACTGGGCTGTTGGAAGAAGTATGGCCAGAGCTCTCCTCAGAGGCAAGGATGGCAGGACCTCAGCTTACACCCTTCGCCTATGTTGTCAGGAGATGCAGGCCCTGGAGAGGCCATCCTGTGTGGTGATGTGAAGGGCAGTTCAACAGACGGAACCAGGCCTGCGTCAGTGGGCTCCGGCAGAGGCATCACTGAGAGGATGGTGCTCTTGAGGGCATACCCCTTTCTTGGATTTAAAAGTGTCCCCTTGTTCTGTTTGCACAACTGCCTTCTGTAGTGATGCCAAACAACAACAACAACAACTGCCTTTGGACCCCTGAACAAGTTCCGCGTAAGCACAAGGCCGTGTTCCAGAATTTCCGTTCTCCTCGCGGGGACCCAGTTAATTATAGGCCACGCAGCCAGTCGCCTTTGCAGTCAATGGGACACAAGTCAGCACCTTTCTGATATCTCTGCTTTGAACCAAGCGCCGGCTGACATCAGCAATGACCTCCCTGGTTGCACAGCCTCTTCTGAGTCCGGCCTGAACTGGCGGTTCCCTGTCCATGTCCTGCTGCCAACCCTTGTTGGATGATCTGGAGCAACATCGTCCTAGTGCGCGCGCGCGCTACGAATCACACTGTTGTACAGTTTGGGCACTCTGTTGGGGCGCCCTTATTTGGAAAGGGGGCAAACGTGGGTCTCTTCCAGTCAGCGATCAGGTGGCTGTTTATTAAATAGCCTCACGTAGGTGGTTGAGTGCTGCCAGGACTTCTTCAGCTTTCTGACAGCTCTCAGGGGGAGTTTGAGCAACGCCAGGAGCCTTGTTTGGGGCGAAGGCATTCAGGGCAGCTTGAACACCTTCCTTCAGCACAGCTGGTTCGGGCTCATTTGCTCCCTCCTGAAATGGCGGACTGCCGACCAGCGCTTGGGAGACCACGACCGTGTAGTCCTGCCATCTTCTCTTGCTGCTTCCTGTCTCATTCCATATTCCCACCTCGAGAATCTTCAAAGTCTTTTTAGAACAGCTTTCCTAAATGGCGCCCTGGTGGTCGAATGGTTACAGCCCTCACCAGCTAACCACAAGGTCAGTCATTCGAAGCCAGCAGCCACCCACAGGAGAGGGACAGAGCAGCCTGCCCCCTTACGGACTACAGCAGTAGAAACCTACAGTCCGGCGGGTCTTGACAAAGCACAAATATTCACCACTCCAATCACCGACAGAATCGTTAAAACTCTGGCACCACCGCAAGACCCACATCAATGGAGGAACCCCATGTTCATGGATTGGAAGCCTACACACTGGGGGAATTGCCAATACCACTCAAAAGCCATCCTATAAATACAACCCAATTTCGATCTCGGTCCCATCTCCATTTTGTTTTTAATGGGGAAAAAAATTACTAAACTAGCTGTACATTGAGAGGGAAGAGGCCCAGCATAAGTAAAGAATCTCTTTAAGGATAACAAAATAAATAGGTGGCTTCTCACTAGCCAACTATAAAGCCTACTGCATAGCCACAGCAATCCAAAGAGCCTGATCCTATCACAAGGTTGAATAGATAGCCTACCCCCCAGGGGAACGAAGAACAGAAATGTGGGTGAAGGGAGACAATGGGCAGTGTAACACACGAAATAACAATAATGTGTGATTGATGAAGCATTCCTGAGGGTGGGAGGTGGGGAGAGGGAGGAGGGGAAAGAGGAACTCATACCAAAGGTTCAAGTAGAAAGAAAATATTTTGGAAATATTGATGGCAACATATGTATAAGTGTGCTTGATACATTTGAATGATGGATTGGCATAAGGTTTGCAAGAGGCCCCGTGACCACCAATAAAATGATTTCTTGTCGGGCTGAGCCCTGGTGGCGTAGTGGTTGTGCGCGGGACTGCGGCCCACTGGGATGGAGGTTCAATTCCAGCAGTGGGGCTGGGCCTCCTACTCCTACCACCAAAGGGAAGTGATGCCCCCAAAACAACAACAAAAATGTGGGCAAAGGACATGAACAGGCCATTCACCCAAAATGGGATCCAGATTTCTAACAACCACAAAACAATGTTCAAGACCGTTAGCCATCAGGGGATGCAAATCCAAACGAGGATATATTACTTTATACCAGCCGCTCTCAACCTGTGGATTGCAACCCTTTGAGGGGTCCAACCACCCTTTCACAGAGTCGCCCGATTCATCACAGTAGCAAAATGACAGCTATGAATTTGCAACAAAAATCATTTATGGCTGGGGGGGGTCACCACAATATGAACTGTATTAAAGGATCACGGCATTGGCAGGGTTCTGAACCACTGCTTTATTCCAGCAATGGCAGTCCCATTTAAAAATTGTATTAAAAAAAGGTGTGTGTGTGGGGGGGGAATACACATGGGTAAGCCTCTGGGGAATCCCCTGTGACCATAGACCAGGGATCTGACCATCTCAGTCTTATGCAGCCTGCATTGGAAAGCGGATGTTGGGCTAAAATTTGACCCCTTATCATTTAGTCTCCTTTTGACCCTTTTAAAGTTATCCCAGTTTTGTTTTTTAAACTTTTATTACTTTAATTTGTTCCTGAGTCACAGATTTTGCTTCCTCCGTGTCTTCTGGGAGAGCTCTGCTTTTGTGTCTCCTCCTCTTCCGGTTTAGGAACAAGTCGTTCTTTTCAGTCGGGCGCCTGTCGGTGTGGCGGGGGAGCGCACGGACGGGCTGATCCGACCGTGAGCTCTGTACAGCTGGTGGCACACCTCGGGGGCTTTGTTCACCTAGACGAGCCCCATGACCAGAGAAGCCACATCTAACCCCTTCAGTTCAGCATGACTCTCTGCAGCAAGCATCCAGCACTCATTTTGGGCTACCGACCCTGGGTCCAACCCCAGTTTGGCCCTGGCACACCTACCACCACCACCATTGTAACATCTGGAAGGCACGCTGCTTCTACAAAGGGACAGCCGGCAACTATTTGGTGGCTTTCCGGCTATGCGTACTCTTGACGGCTTGGGAGTTTCAAGGTGTTCTTAAAGTGGACCTGGAGATTTGACTCTCTTGAGTAGCATGATTTTATTGGGTTTTCTGGGTCAAGTGAGTAGTGAATTACCAGGTAATTACCTCAGGGTGCTACAGGAAGAGCAGTTGTGCTAGTTTTAAATATCTTCCTTCTTTTATTGAGATCTTCCCTGTTTCATTCTGTTGTTGGTGCTAGTTTCTGTATGTTTTTCAGCGTATGAAATCCAGGATAGGTAAATCTGGAGAGCTAGTAACTGCACTGAGGATTTCTTAGGGGTATGGCAGGGGAGGCTGGGGAGAAATAGGGAGCTAATCAGTACAAGAAAGAGGGAAATGCTCTAAAATTAATTGTGGTCATGACTGTACAACTCTTCTTGATATGATGGAACCACTGAGTTGTGTGACATGTGGATTATGTGCCAATAAAATGGTTTTTAGAAAAACTGAAAACAAATGACGGCGATGTAGAGACAATTGGGGGCTGAGCCCTGGTGGCGTAGTGGTGGTGTGTGGGACTGCGGCCCACAGGGTTGGCAGTTTATGTCCAACAGCAGCTCTCCAGGAGCAAGGCTGGGTATCCTACTCCCACCAGAGGGCAGTGATGCCCCCCCACCCCCCCCAAAAAAAGGGAGAGACAGTTGGACCTCTCATACACTGCAGTAGAATCCTTGTAGGAAATGTGCATCTTATCCGACCCAGCAGCCCCTCTGCTGGGTATATGCCCTCAAGAAGTAAGAGCCCTAACAGACAGCCCCACTCATATGTGTAGTGCAGCGCTGTTCACAAGAGCAAGACTATGGGGTCAATATCAAATGCCTATCAGACGACTGAATAAGGAAACTTTGGTACATACACATACTACAAGGGCAACCCTCTCCCCCAACCCCCCCAAAAGGATGTGATGTGACGGGGATAGTGCATTTGGAATTTGCCCCAGCAGGTCAGACTGTTATTTAAAGCTTCTGAAGATTGTGTAACAGCATGGAACACAAGGCTTGATTTGTGGCAGGAGGAGGACTGGATGTACCACCACAATAATGCGCCTGCTCAATGCATCATCTCAGGGCACCAGTTTTTTTTTTGTTTTTTTTGGGGGGGCATCACTGCTCTCCGGTGGTGGGAGTAGGAGGCCCAGCCCCACTGCTGGAATTGAACCTCCGTCCCAGTGGGCCGCAGTCCCGCGCACAACCACGACGCCACCGGAGCTCAGCCCCAGGGTACCAGTTTTTGGCAAAAAAAAACAAACAGCATATCTCTCTTGCCCCAGGCACCTTACTTACCTGCCCTCACTCCATGCAACTTCTTTTTATCTCGGCAAATGAAAAGGGACATGAAAGGACAGCTATTTGACGAAGCAGAAGGGGTGAAGAAAAAAACGAGGGAGGTGCTGTCAGCCATCCAAACGTGAGTTTGAAAAAAACGTTTCCAAGAATGGAATTGCACATTTGACAAATGTACTAAGTGTAATGGAGAGTACTTTGAAGGTGATAAGGTTGTTGTTTTGCTTTTTGGTTTGTTTTGATAAGGTTGTTTTGTAAAAATTTAAATGCGCAGCTTTGGGGAAAAAAACCACACTCCTGGGTTTTTTAGGGGGTGGTGGATGTCAGGGAAGCCAGTCCCTAACAAAGCATCACAGGTCTGGCAGGCACAATTGTACAGCCATAAAAAGTGAAGATTATAGTCAAGTCCTAAATAATGAGCTAAAAGACAGTGACATAAAGGAGTCAGACACATTTCACGGTAGCATGCTCACCTCAGCTCCTCTTGGTGGTCCACGTGGAGGTGGGCGACGGAGAGGGCAGGAAAAAGGGTGCTTTATTGCTAACCACGGCTTCTTTATCTTTTGGGGAGGTGCAAGTCCCCTCATTACAGGTAAAGATGTATGTCACAGGAAAGGGCTGCACTATAGGTAATACAGTAATGGGAGAGGGACAATCTAGGGGTGCACGCGCTTAGGGAAGAGGAGGGGGTAAGGATCTACAGGTAACGATATGGGCAAATCCGCGATTCATGATGGTGGCCTAACCTTGATTGCCCTTGAATTGGAGACTTTATTTGGCCTAAGTTTTCAGGGGAAGCTGTCCCTAACAGCAGGGAGTCAGCCCCACCGACTGTGGGAGAAACAATGGTGTCTGCTTGCTCCGGATGGCTGGTGTCTTCAGGGACATAACTTGACAATCACCTACCAGTAATTGCCAGCAGTGTTCTAAGTCTAACCTATATACTCGGGGACTCGAGCTGGGGAACAGTCTTTTTTGTATCCCACAGGTGGACCCCTGGTGGAATAGTATGAATCACTAAAAACAATGATGAAACCATGAAGCACTTCACGCCATGGAGATATTACTCTGAGAGAAGCTATTCAATCACAGCAGGACCAATATCGCCTGAGACCACTTCTCTAAGGATAAAGCCAAAGCCAAAGATGGACATTCCAAAGAGAACAGACTTTGGGAGTTCCCAAGGGAAGGAGGGCAGAGGCGGGAAGATGAAGCAACAGACTGGAAGGCTGGCAGGTGTGACCCAGGTGAGGGAGGAGAGAAACCAGAGGAAGGGGTGGGAGTGGGGTGGGGAACACCTGGGGCCTGGATGAGCGCTTTGAATTTGAACTGTCCCATGCAGCTGACCCTCTGAAATGTAAACCCCCATCTAATTCATGATAAAAACTAACTGATGAAAGAACGAAAACAAAACTAGGCCATTTAACTGAAAAAAAGAAAAGTGAAAAGCGGACAGGCCCTGTGGTGCAGTCAGTTTCTCAGTATGGCCCTTGAAGATATGGTCTTTAATTGTGGCTTTGGTGGAAGTTTACAGAACAAATTAGCTTCAAAAATGCGTGTGCGGGCCGAGCCCTGGTGGTGTAGTGGTTGTGCGCGGGACTGCGGCCCACTGGGACGGAGCTTCAATTCCAGCAGTGGGGCTGGGCCTCCTACTCCCACCACTGGAGAGCAGTGATACCAAAAAAAAAAAAAGTGTGCATTTTGTTTAGTGACATTTGTTGTAAATTCTCCAATGGAAGAACATGCTCAATGCTTCCTTCCTGGGTTCCCTGTGTTCATTGGTCCATCTGTCCTGGCCTTCCTGCCTTTTGAGGCGTGCTTTTGGATAAATGCTGCCCTTTTATCCTCAGATCACTGGTTCTTCTAAGCACGATTGTTATTGTTCACTTTACAGGCCTGACTGCTGTTTGGCTCTATCTAGCTCCTCTTGTAACTCCCCCCAGGTGATTAGATGGGCCTATGCAAATATGGTGCTTGTGACTCACCAAGGAGACTGGATGGTTTGCTAATAATGCAAATAAGGCATATGGAATCATAACAAGAGGACCCATCAGCTTTGCCACCCTCCTAGGCCTACAATAAGCCATTCCAAGGGCTGAACGATGGGGCCTCAGTACCACCCAGAAACAAGCAGAGAGCTAAGCTGAAAACCTCCTGGACCCAGATGTCACAGCGCTGTAGCATCAGAGGCGGTGCCACAGGGCCAGAATCAAGTGCCACAGAGAACTGGCCACAGCAAGATCAGACCAGCAGGATGTGGTGCTGTGGACTTCCTGGCCTGTGAAGGAGAATGCTGAGCATGTTAGGTAGGAAGCTTGCTGTTGGAGAGGGGGGCACCCAGGTACTGGGGGTAGAACTAAGACTTGCTCCAAGCCAGAGTCAAGACTTCTCACAGGAAAATGGCTCCTGCTGAGCCCCGGTGGCATAGTGGTTGTGCGCGGGACTGTGGCCCACTGGGACGGAGGTTCAATTCCAGCAGTGGGGCTGGGCCTCCTACTCCCACCACCGGAGAGCAGTGATGCCTGAATAAAAAAAAAGAAAAGAAAATGACTCCTAACTTGGCAGAGGTTGGCAAATAGCCACACTGTGGTTCAGACACTTTTCCTGACTAGAATCTAAGACTGGCATGCAGGACTACAGGCCATTAGTTCAAGTCCAAAGAAACGGAGGTTGTGGCAGTTACGCAGTCTCATGTCAACTTGAGGGTATTGAGAGTGTAGTCCCCTCACCCCACCCCAAAAATGCAGCTAGACCGGAGCATGTACATGGGTACAGATAAGAGCTGGGAACACAGGGATCCAGGACAGATCAATGCCTCAGGACCAATGAGAAGGTAAAGGAGAAGGTGAGGGGGAGAAAGGGGAAACCGATCACAATGGTCTACAATATAACCCCCTCTCAGGAGAACAGATAACAGAAAAGTGAGTGAAGGGAGACATCGGTCAGTGTAAGACATGAAAAAATAAAGGCTCATGAGAGAGGAAGGGTGGAGGAGGGAGGGAAAAAATGTGAAGTTGGGCTGAGCCCCAGTGGCGTAAGTGGTTGTGTATGGGGCTGTGGCCCACGGGCTTGGCGGTTCAAATCCAGCCGCAGCTCTCCAGGAGCAAGGCTGGGTAGCTCCCACGACCACCATAGGGCAGTGATGCCCCCCCCCCCAAAAAAAAAAAAAAAACAGAAATGTGAAGTTGATAACAGGGGCTCAAGTAGGAGGAAAATGATGATGGCAACAAATGTAAAAGTGTGATTGAGATAATGGATGATGCATGGATTATAAGAGCTGTACGAGTCCCCAATAAAATGATTATGTTTTAAAAGTGAAGGGATGGAGTTTAGCCAGTCAGTCAGGTCACAGCTCCCTCTCTACCTTCATGTAGACAAACCACATGGAGACTTGCTGAGATTTAAGAACCCCTCTCTACTTCACCTCCTGTGGGAGAGTCATACTCGGACAGCCAGAGAAGCCATGGGGAGACCTGCACCAGCACTGAGAAGCTTCCACTACTTTGGGATCCACAGGACTTTGCACCCACCGGCCTGTGACCTTTTGCATGATTGCACGTGACTGCATGAGTCTGAAGAGGGACTGATGGACTACTATCGGACTCGTGGGAGAATACGGAACTTAGGGACTTGATCTGGACCAGGCTGAGATGTTCTCTGAATATACAATTGCCCTTTGATAAAAAACTGTTATACGCGAGTGTCTCCGGATTTCTCTTGTCAACCCAGTCGAACACAGAGGTCCTAACAAGCTAGACGCAAGATCCAGATCAAGCAAAAGACAAGCTAGCTTTGCCAGAAAATCCAGAGACTGGAAGCAGGTGACACCCCAAGGACAACATCTGATGGACCGACTGGCTGTTCAGAGCCAATCTCATCATGGGGAATGGCTACATAACCGCTAAACCACTGAGGATCCAGCCAAGTTGACACACAACCTTAATGATCGCAGTCTATCCCTTGTGAACATGGCACCTGTACATGTTCTTCTTATGCTAGGTCATTTTTAACCGCTGGCCACACCATGCACAGCAAAAGAAACACAGCCCAGTCCTACGTCACCCTCACACTTATTCTGTTTGAGCTCCGTGGTGTCGGCACGGGGTCAATCCATCGTGATGAGGGCTTTCCTCTTTCTCACTGTCCCTCCACGTTCCAAAGCACGGTGCTCTTCTCCAGGGGCTGGCCCCTCCTGATAATATGCCCAAAGTAGGAGGCACAAAGGTTGGTTATCCTCGCTTCCGAGGAACAATCGGCTACCCTCCTGCCAAGACAGAGTGGTTTGCTCTTCTGGCAATCTACAGTATATTCAAAATTCTTCACCAGCAGCCTAATTCAAATGCATCAATTCTTCTCTGAACTTCTGATTCTTGTCCAGCTTTCAAATGCATGTGAGCCTGCTGGAAATAGTGACATCTTTGCTTTTGAACACTTTGTGAAGATTTGCCCAGTGCAATGCTATTCAATTTCTTTAACATAATTTTTTTCATCACTGCCCCCTGGTGGCCGTGAGAGCTACCCAGCCTTGCTCCTGAGAGCCGCCGCTGGATTTGAACTGCCAAGCCCGTGGGCCGCAGTCCCGCACTCAACCACTTACACCACGGGGGCTCAGCCCACTATTCAATTTCTTTATGTTGCTTTGGTGAGAATTGATCTTCAAACAATACTGATCTCTAAAACAACTGTAAAGTCACACTGGGTTTAGCATGATGCAACTAACATGTACAACCAAAAATGCCCCAGCCATGTCTACGTCTTATATTTTAATAAGCAGATAAAAATCTGTGATGGACATGTACAAGGAAGAAATCCTTACAGTTACTGTCCTCATTTCTGTGATTGGTCAATTGGTCATCACGGATATTTGTCACTAACTTCTTCCCCCACCCATCCTGCATTCCTTTAGCCCCCAGGGAACTCTTTGGGTGACTATGGCTCTTTGCCTGGAAGGGTGAGCCAAACGTTCATTACTGAGGGGTCTAAAACTAGTAGTCATGTCAGAGTATGGTTGCTATAGTTTTGTACTGTGATAGTGTGTGTGTGGGGGGGGGGGGTGATTTTTGATTCCTTGTCACGCAACATTTGAATTGTTGGACATGTAAACTCTGTCTAACTTGGTAATCAGTATAAATATTACCAGAATGAAAAGGAAAGCTACATCCCCCCTCCCCAGAAATAACAACAATAATATAAAGACCCAGATGGTTGTAGGCGCTCATGAAGGGCTATACTAAAGATGATTACTCGGGCTTATCCTTAAATGTGACTAATGTGAATGGAAGAGCTGAGGAGCAGAAGAACTGAACAGCAGATTGCAAAGGGAACTCGAGATGACAAAGCGAAGCATTATCATGGAACGTGGACTGCCCTGATGTTAGAGAGTCCACAGGGCTGAAAGAACCAACGACAATAGACAAGGCTCCAGTTGCAATATTGGGAGATGCTGTGAGTGAGAGCAGCACAAGATGCACTTGGCTGTGGGGACAACAGATCATGACCGACATTGTGAAGCGTGGAAAATCCCAGAACACTTCATTAGGGCCGTGTGGAACCTCTACATGGACCAAGAGGCAGGCACTGGTACAGAATAAGAAAATACTGTGCGGCTCAGAATCAGGAAAGACAGGAAAGACAGATGTCACGACTGTGCCCTTTCACCATGTTTACTTAATCTGTATGCTGAGAAAAGAAACTGCAACGCTAACATGGCATCGGCATTGGGGGAAGGTTAATTAACAATCTTCAATATGCAGATGACGTGACCATGGCTAGCTGACTGTGCGCGATTTGAAGCAGTGTCTCCTTCTGTTGCATATAATCAGAATCAGACACCCAATGTAAGAGTAAATCAGGGGCTGACCCCTGGTGGCGTAGTGGTTGTGCGCGGGACTGCGGCCCATTGGGTTGGAGGTTCAAATCCAGCAGCAAGGCTGGGCCTCCTGCTCCCACCACCAGGGGCAGTGATGCCCCCTCCCCCCCAAAAAAGAGTAAATCAGCCTCTGACAACCGAGTGGTCCACAGGCACGGTTGGACAGCTGTACTCTATAAAGATCAGAGCACACTTACAGGAGAAAGGAGAGAGGTAGCCTTAAGACATGCATATTCAGTAGTTACACATGTCACAAGGTGGGCGGTACCCACATGTTCGTCCCGGAGCTCACAGGTGAAAAAACCTAAGGCCTGCAATGGGGGAAGGGGTGAGGGGGGACAGGTGCCATGGCAAGAGGGAATGCCCATGGCTGAGCCCCGGTGGCGTAGTGGTTGTGTGCGGGATTGTGGCCCACTGGGTTGGTGGTTCAAATCCAGCAGCAGCTCTCCAGGAGCAAGGTTGGGCCTCCTACTCCCACCAGAGGGCAGTGATGCCCCCTCCCCCCAAAAAAGAAAAAAATAGAGGAGCTGACCAAAGAATGTTTGCTACAGGGAGACAGAATCAGCCACGTGCTTGCATTAAGACAGCGTAGCTGTGAGGGGGAGAATCTGTGGAAATTATATTTAAAGCAGGATCGTGCACTTGGACTTTAACTTACAAAGTTGTGGCTTTTCTATCGTGGAATACTGGCTTTCCAGATTCCGTTATAAGTTAGGGAATATAGTCCTCACCACATCTCCCAGTGTTAGCCTAACAACAAACACCAAAATCTGGATGGCTGCCTAACCGAAGGTCAGAAGTTCTAAATCACCAGGTGCTCTGAGGCAGTAAGACGAGACCTTCTACTCCTGTGAAAAGTCAGAGTCTTGGAAACCCCCGAGGGCCGTGCTGGTCTGTTGTTGCTGAGTCAGAGCTGACTTGGCGGCAACGAGTTTGGTTTGAGGGCCTTGAAGAGAATGTTGGTGTAAATGATAGATGTCGAAGGGACCGCTGCTTAGGGCTCACAAAGAAGTGAGCCGAGCTATAGAAAAGCATCTTGGGGGCTGAGCCCCGGTGGCGTGGTGGTTGTGCGCGGGACTGAGGTTCAATTCCACTGGGACGGAGGTTCAATTCCAGCAGTGGGGCTGAGCCTCCTACTCTCACCACCGGAGAGCAGTGATGCCCCCCCCAAAACAAACAAACAAACAATAGTGAAGATAGAATGGGGCAGCGGAAGAAAAGCAAGCAATCCTCTTTATGTCTGGCAAAGAACTTAGCTGAACGCTGTTGAGATACCTGGTGGAAAGCAGGACGTGTAGTGATGGAGCCAGATATCTGGATGAAGTTTCTCAAAAAGGCCTTAAAGGGGCTGGCTGGTTTCTCCTGGCCTCAGCAAGAGGAAAGTGGTGAACTAAAAAGGAACTGTGCGAAATGAAAACAGGATGAAGAGATTTGGGAAATTCCGTGGTACAGACTAAGCTCCAGTGTCTCGGAATGTTCACTGCAAGCATGTGGCTTGAGAGTAGTTTCTTTTCTTTTTTTTTGGGGGGGGCATCACTGCTCTCCGGTGGTGGGAGTAGGAGGCCCAGCCCCCCTGCTGGAATCGAACCTCCGTCCCAGTGGGCCGCAGTCCCGCGCACAACCACGACGCCACCGGGGCTCAGCCCTCGACAGTATTTTCTTAGAGAGACTGGACCTTTGGCTAGTTAGTGGATCAACGCGAACACCACAGCAAGGCACTGGTCAGCTTAGACCGGGGCGGCAGGGGCATCACGAAAGGAAAAATGCTCTGAGAGTTTCACGGGCATGGAACAGGGCAAAAAGAACTACCATGTTGTCATCCAATAAAAGAACAGGGTCATCCCCACTGCAGCTGAGACCAGCAGCCCTGCTGGATGAAGCCCAGGAACAAGGCTCTCTCGGGTCACAGGAGGCCCATGTTTCCTGGGTCTCACAACCTCTAAGCTTTCAAGAGTTGGACATCCACCAACTAAGGGGTGCGCGCACACGCACACACACACACACACTAGAGGGATAAGGCCTATGTCCTACGCTGAAGGGGCTTTGCTGCCGTGCCCAAGGAGAAGAGCAGTGCCTTTCTGGGTGAAGATGATCAGGTCCTCACCCCCAGGGGACTGAAAAGTGGAGTAGTCTTTCAGGACTGAGGGGCCTTCCGCCCAAAATTCAGGACCAACACCCAGAGCTGGAAGATTTCATGGTTTCCAAGAAATGAGTACTGTTTTCAAGATTTGAAATGATACAAATTAGTACTCTGCTGAGTTTTAGACTTGCTTGGTGCCAGTAATCCCTCTTTCCCTCCATTTTATCTCATTTATAGTGGTGGGAAATATAACCACCTGTGGATTCACCATCATATTTCAAAACAAGAAACATTCTGATTTCCCAAGTGAAGAGAAATCTTGCCCCAAATGGAGCATCCCTGAAGTGTCTCACCTATAGTTAGTTGACTCTGAAGATGAGATTTGTGGCTTGGGAGTAAACTTCAGACTTTGGGGACGATGTGATGGGTAAATTATGTTTCGCTTGTGGCACGGGCATAAATTGGGGAACAAGGTCCAAGGCAGAATGTTACAGATTGAATCCGCCTCCCACACACCACCACCACCCCAAATTTTGGTGGTGTTATTATTGTTGGTAAATCCTAACCTCTATGTTTGTGCCTAGAATTGAATTTGTGTCTTATTGCTAATGAGGATTAATAAAAGGTTTGTTTTGAGTTAATCTCTCACAAAAGATAAGATAAACAGAAAACAGGGGACGTGAGATTCTAAACAAGATCACTCAGAGAGGAAGCCAAAGTGACAAGGACCTTCCTCCAACGACACAGAGAAAGCCTTTCCCAGAGGTGACACCCTAAATTTGGAAAATTAGCCTTCTACACTGTCAGAAGACACTTGGCTTGCTAAACCTATACACTGCAGAACTAAGGCAAACATTAAATAAACAGAATCGGTATTTTAAAATCTTTCCTTATTGTAAAAACAGGCTCTGGAGATTTCTTTTTTGTTTGTTTGTTCTTGGGGTGAGGGGCATCACTGCCCTCTGGTGGAACTAGGAAGTCCAGTCTTGCTCCTGGAGAGCTGCTATTGGATTTGAACCGCCAACCCATTGGGCCACAGTAACACACTCAACCACTACGTCATCGGGGCTCAGCCAGCTCTGAAGATTTCTACTGCTGAGTTCTACTGTAAAAAGAAAAAAATACAGGCTGAGCCCCGGTGGCGTAAGTGGTTGAGTGCGGGACTGCGGCCCGCGGGCTTGGCGGTTCAAATCCAGCGGTGGCTCTCAGGAGCGGCACTGGGTAGTGCCCACAACCACCAGAGGCAGTGATGCCAAAAAAAAAAAAAAAAATAGAGAGGAAAAAAAGAAAAAATATTTGGGGTCCAGGGTATAGAAGGAAAATATTCATTAATATGAGAAATTAAGCCCAGCAATCAGAAAAGAAAGTCGGCTACTTACTAAGTAGCCAGAGCACCAGTGCATAGCAGCTATGACAATGACTAGACTCCTGAAATAAGGAATGTGGGACCCAGATGACTTCAGAAAGGAGGCAGGGAGGGGATCTGTTTTGGCAGAAGAAACCTTTAAGATAACTTTTGGGAAAGACTGTTCACCTCTTAATACCGTACTCAGTCAATGAGGAAATGGGGGCTTGCAAAGAGGGGACAAACTGCTTTAGTGGGGGTGGGGATTGTGAGGTACATGTCTTCTTGGATGATTTGCCTCTGGGCTTACACACCAGACCTTGCACAATCAAACCATAAAGGCCTCAAGTGAGTACACATCAGATGGCTTGAGCCTGTGCTGGTTAAACTTCCATGACAGCCCTTCCATAGAGTTTAAGAAAATCCCAGGCCCATAAAACTCATAAACATGAATTAAAAAAAACAAACAGCTTTTCTGAATCAAATAATAGCAAGACAAATGAAGCATACTGTATGTTGAGGGACTTCAAATAGTGGGAAAATCGCGTCTCTTAATTCCGTTTTCCACAAATTTTATTAAGTCCCATAGAACTGTTAATGGGTTTGAACCTCTGACTTTGCAGTTGGTAGCCCAATGACTCACAGTGCCACTGCAGAGGTAAAGACTGATATGAGCAGGCACTCATTTGTGACCGAGTCAAAAATAGAAAACAAATGTTAACCAAAGGCAAGACTTGACAGGAAAAGAAACCGCCTTTACCTGATCAAGTTATGGATCAAGAATCTAACGGCAGGGGCTGAGCCCCGGTGGCGTAGTGGTTGTGCGCGGGACTGCGGCCCACTGGGACGGAGGTTCAATTCTAGCTCCCAGGAGCAAAGGCTGGGCCTCCTACTCCCACCACCAGGGCAGTGATGCCTTAAAAAAAAAAAAAAAAAAAAAAAAAC
>PVJH01028931.1:0-26700 GCA_004026705.1 Nesogale talazaci | reverse complement strand
GTTCTAGCCTAAGTGATGCTGCTCGGCGCCATCAAGCTGGTTCCGACCCATAGGGACCCTGTGTGCAACAGAATCAACCCTGCCTGGTCCTGCGCCAGCCTCACAGCTGTTCCTCAGCTTCGGTCCATCATGGCAGCCACGGCGTCAACGCGTCGTGTTGAGGGCCTTCCTCCTTGTTGCTTCTCCTCTACTTAGCCCAACATAATGTACTGGGGGGGTGGGGGGTGGGTACTGACTTCTCCTGGCAATGTGTCCAAAGTACATGAGACCAAGTCTCACCACTCTCACCTCTACAGAGCGCACTGGCATACTTCTTCCAAGACAGATGCGCTTGTATCCTGGTACTTCCCTCATAAACCCCATCCTTCTGACGATGGTCTGTGCGTGCGGTGGAGTCATTGTGATGATGTCGAGGGCCATGGGAGGGTGACGGCTGGTGCCAACATTGGAAAACAGACAGGAGGGTGGAGATAGGTCTGATCTCCCCAGAAATCAGCCAGGGACTGATGACCTCAATATTTCCTCTTCCTCCTTGAAAAATGAGATAAGATTTGATGCTGCCCTGCCATTTCTGCTGTCAGTCTTATGAGAGTCCCTAAGCAGTATAAATTGTTTACATGCTCAGTCCTCAATGAAAGGTCAATGGTTTGAGCACGCTCACAGGCACCGTGGAAGAAAGGCTTGGCAACTTGCATCCAAGAAAATTCTGCCATTGCAAGCCCAGTAATACTCAGTTCTACTCTGACCACATGCTGGCTTGTCGCGAGTAGAAGTCATCTGAGTGGCAACTGGTGTTACAAGTAAGTATAAAAAATATCATTGAAATGTTTGAAGAATTATATGAAGCACTGGAAGCATTTCTTTGTCTATGCAAAACAAAACAGAAAGACAGGAAGACAGCTACCTGGCCAACTGAGTCAAGGAAATTTATATCGATACCCATTCCAAAGAAAGGTGACTGAATAGAATGTGGAAATGATCAAACAATTTTGACACCACCCACAAGTACAGTTATGCTGGAACTTGATCAATGACAGTTGCAACAGCCCATCCATAGGGAACTCTCAGATATTCCAACTGGATTCAGAACAGGGCATGGCACGAGAGTGACATGGCATTGCTGATGTCAGATGGACCTTGGCTCAAGCAGAGGGTACTAGAGAGATGTTGACTTGGGTTTTATTGACCACACAAAGGTCCCTCAAAGGCTATGTGGATCATAACAAACTCTGGGTAACAATGAAAGAATGGGAAATCTAGAACACTTCATCATGCTCACATGGGACCAGTACGTTGACCGAGAGAGGCAGCCATTCAAATAGAACATGGAGATGCTTCACGGTTCGAAAGCAGGAAAAGTGTGTGCCAGAGTTATATCCTGTCACGACACGTATTCAATCTACATGCTGAGCAAATCATCTGAGAAGCTGCGCTTCAGGAAGAAGCATGTGGGATCAGGATTGGAGGAAAGCTGATCAGTCACCTGTGGCATGCAGATGGCACCACCTTGCTGACTGAAAGTGAGGAGGAGCTGAAATAAGGAATTGCTGGTGAAGAGCTAGGATGACAGCCTGCAGTAGGATTTGCCACTCAAGGTAAGGAAAACAAAACTCCGCACAAGGGGACCAGGATCATGACAAATGGGGGGAAGGGTGGAGGGTATGAGGTTGTTAAGGATTTCCTTTGACTTAGTTTCAAGTCGTTGCTCATGGAAGCAGCAGTCAAGAAGTTAAATGCTACATTGCCCTGGGCTGATCTGCTGCATCCCACCTCTTCGACATGTTCACCGACGAGGATGTCACTTTGGAGTCTAAGGTGCACCTGACCCAAGTCATTTTATTTTCAATCACCCATATGCAAGTTGGACAACAAATAAAAATGACCACCAAAAAATTAGATGCATGTGAAATATTATGTTGGCAATGACTATTGAAAATACCATGTACTGCAAGAAACCTTTTTTTCTAATTTTAGTTTTAAAGACATATCATTCACATATCATATAATTCATGTATCATACACAGTGACTTAGTCATAGTAAAAAGAGTTGTGTAATCACCACCATAATCGATTTTAGAATACTTTCTTTTTTCTTGTTCTCATTATTATTAGCTCCCCTTTTCCCACCCATTTCCCCTGCCATAACCTTAAGAAACTATTAATCAGCTATTTTCTCTATAGATTTACCTATCCTGATTTCATATCAAGAAGAACATACAAAATAATAACAAGAATAAGAAAATAAAACATTGCAAAACCTCACTTGGAAAGAAAATAGACACTAGGACAAATTTAAAATGAGTCAAAAGGAGAACAGATGATAGTCAATTTTAACCTAACTCCATCTGCATTCATCCACTTTCCAATGCACTCTGATAGCAAGACTGTCCACAGCCCTGGTCAGTGGTCAGAGGGAACTTAAGCTTCATCCACATGGGAACCCTGCAAATGATTCCGTCCCTCCACCCCCGTCATTCCTAGCCTTCTGCAAACTTATTCCTCAGAATTTAAGCTCTAACACCATTCCCCCAACCTTGGATTTTATTATTTACAATCCTTGGACCACACAGGCTGGTGTGCTTCTCCCACGTGGACTTCGCTGACACCTCACTTGGATGGCTGCTCTAAGACAAGTCTTTCAGGCCCCGGACAATATACTGATAGGCAGGTACCATCCGATTTCCTCACCACACTGGAACAAGTTTATCTTGGAAGTACAGCCAGGATGCTCCTTTGAAGGGAGAACAGTGAGACTTCACGGCTCATACTTTGGATGTTTTATCAGGAGAGACCAGGCCCTGGGAAAGGACATCATGTTTGGTCAAGTGGAAGGTCAACAAAAAGGAAGAAGACCCTTAAGGAGATGGTTTGGCATCAGGCTGCGACAAGGGCTTATGCATAACCACTAGGACAGCACCGGATTGGACAGTGTTTCTTCCTCTTGCCCACTGAGTCCACATCGGTTAGGACCAACCCACCAGTACCAAACACCAACATGATTACAATAAATGACTTCACTCGGCCTCCCTCGGAAATGATGGTCCATTCCAGTGTAGTGGAGGCGGGCAGGAGGACGGTACAGTCCTCTAAGACTTTCTAGTGAAGATGGCACTTACAGTGGATTTCCGCAACAGCATGGAGCCAGGGGAAGAGGGACAGAGGAGTGCCACGGAGGGACAGTCAGGTGAGGGTCTGCAGGTGGGAATACACAGGATCTGCTTGGACAGTCACGGGGCTTACGAGACCATCAGGCCTGCAGGTAGGAAGACGCGGAGTTTATAAAGAGCGGCACGGCCTCCTGCTTCCCTTTGCCCATGGGCCTGCTCAGAGACCCTGGACTGTTTCCACCTGACGCGTGTAAACACGTGCTACCTGAGAAAGATGTGCTCAGGGCTTGGCAGCCTTGCCTCGAAGCCTGATTCATGAGAGACTGTGGGAGTCACTGCCAGGTGTTTCAGAAGGGAGCCAACTGGAGCCACTCCTGACTGCCATCAGCACCCTCCAGGCTCAGGGGAGGGACGTAACTGAACCACTCGGGAGCCTCTTTGAGGCATGCGTGCAGTGAGTGTCAGTTCTTCACTACCACCCGCATTGTCATACACAGACATTTCTGGAAGACCCACCAGTAGGTCACTGACCAGTAGGTCATGGTGCCTGGATTGTCACTGCCCCCCCCCCAAGAAAAACGATGACAGAACTGAAGCAGAACACTGTGTGCTGAACGTCAGGAAGAACCGGAGGCAGGTGATCCGGAGCGGCTTAGCCACATCCCTGCTCTCTGAGAGGCCCCACTTCTGTGCCTTTTCTGACCCTTGGTCTCCTCATCTGTGAAATGAGGGTGATCTCCCGAGACTGTGGGTTTCAAAGGTCTGCACACCCGCCCCACCCACGCCTGTGAGAACACACAGAAAGGGAAGGCGGAAACGGGGTCAACCAAGGAAGAGTGTGACCCCCCAGCCAACACTGGGCACACGATCAACTCCCCTGACCCTGATTTCCCTTGCCCAAGAGAAGTGCCACCAAGGCAAGCCTCCGCCCTGGCCATGTGCCCTGCCCCTGTCTCTTCAGTGCTCTCACAGCTTGCTCTTCCCAGCCTCCCGGAGGCCCCGCGGCGACACCCCCTCCTCCACAAGGCCCCATCCTTCTTGCTGTATGAAGACCACCAGCTATGCCTGCAGTTGTGCCCTTCGACGATCCTGACAGAAAGCAGATGGCCCTGCAGAGCAATGCACAGCACTTGGCCCTGGACCAAAAGGTCCAGGTTTAGAACGAGCCCACCAGGCCCTCTCCATGGGAGGAAGACAGGCAGTCGACGTCCCTATGGATGGCAGCCTGGGGACACCTGCAGGCTGCCCCGTCTGCCCCACAGGCTTGCTTCGAGTCGGAATCAACTCCGTGCAGCTCTGGTAAATGTGGCCACAGTGTGGCAGTTCCGAGGTATGATGTGACCATGCCATCCCCAAGGATGGGGATACACCCCAGAAGGGGGCTGACTATCTCTCTCAGGCTCACGCCCTCTCTGCACTGAGATATTTCTGAACTGTGCTAAGAATTGGTATTTATGAAGCCCTTGCTAGAGGGCCAAGCACCCTAGATAGACTTTATCACTGATACTCAATGAATCGGGTACTAAAATCAAACCTGCTGTACAGAAGGGAAACTGAGGCGCCAACCAGGGTGGTGCAGTCATCTGCCTCAAGTCACAGAACTGGCAAAGCACTTCCTCCATGGGGCCCTGGGCTGACTGGGTTCAGAGCCCCGGCCTCCTCTGCACACAATCTCAGGGATGGAAGAATCTTTGCAGTTGTTTTAACATATTGTCATTTTGTTCAATCTTATAAAGGCCTTTATGTCAAGATGGGGCTCAACCCAAGACTTAGCATTTAAAAAATAATCTAGGCCTCCAAAATAAGAACAGCATGCCACAAAGGGCAACTGGTGACCCCTGGCACCTGACAAAAACAACGAGTTAGAATTACCTAGAATTACAGCTGGAAAAGACAAACCCACAGAACGGGTTTCTCTTGCGGGTAAGAAACAAAGGCAGGAGGGGCATGCCAGAAGGAAAATGACCAGAGCCATTTTTTGTTGCTTTGTTTTTCATTTAAGGGCATTTTATTTTCCTGATCAAGTATGAACCTCCCCTCCCACCCCTACCCCAAGATGACTAATAAGAGTTGAGATTGTTCCCAGGGGGATGAATGACAGAAATGTGGGTGAAGGAAGACAGCGGATGGTATAAAATATGAAAATAATAATAATTTATAATTTGCCAAGGGTTGATGAGGATGGGTGGGTAGGTGGTAAGGGGGGGAGGGGAAGAGGAGCTGATACCAAAAGACTCAAGTAGAAAAAAAATGTTTTGGAAATGACAGCAATATATGTACATCTGTGCTTGATACAATGGATGTGCAGACTGTTATAAGAGCTATAAGAGGCCCCAATAAAATGATTTTTTAGAAGTTGAAATTGTTCATGACAGTCTCCACGTTGTTATTAAAGCTTCTGAATCTGAATCTGCCTTCAGTCTGCAAAGTGAAATGGACAACAGAACTCGGGGAGACCAGGCCGTGAGTGGTGAAGATGAACAGTGGTGACATGCCTTGTGTTTAAATATACTTTATAGTTCATATTGTAGGTTTTATTTGCACCTGACATTAACCATGGGAGGTAAGTAAGTCTGTTCTTGTTGGGGGGGTTGTATTTGTTTTTTAGAAACCATTTTATTGGAGGCTCGTACAGCTCTTTTTTATTCTAAGATGTTTGGGGTTTTTTAAATAATTTTACTTCAGGCTCTTACAGGTTTTTTTTTTCTGCAATCCATACATCCACCCATTGTGTCAAGCACACTTGTACATATGTTGCCATCATCATGTTCATTTTCTTTCTACTTGAACCCTTGGTATCATCTCCTCTTTTTTCCCTCCCTCCCTCCCTACCCCTCCTACTCACCTGTCCCCTTGAAAAATTATAAATTATTATTTTCATATCTTACACCATCTTCTGTGTCCATTCACCCACATTTGTTTTTCATCCTCCTGGACGGGTGGGGGTTAATACATGGATCATTGCAATTTGTTCCCCCTTTATGCCCCTTCTCCCTCCACCTTCCCCCTACCCTCAGGTAGCGCTACTTCCATTATGGTTTCTGATGGGTTTACCTGTCCTGGATACCATGTGCCATGAGCTCTTATCTGTACCAGAGCCCATGCTCCAGTTTAGCTGGATTTGTATGGTAGAACAGGGGTCATGATAGTGGTTGTGAGGAAGCATTAAAGAACTAGAAGAATGTTGCATGGTTTTTTGTTTGTTTGTTTTGTTTTAATGTTGTGTGTTTCATCAGTACTATACAGCACCCTAGCTGGTTGGTTGCTTCTTTGTGAAGCTTGTGTGATGGGGTGTCCAATTGTCTACAGATGGGCTTTGGGTCTCCTCTCTGAGCCCCTTCACTTGCATGGATTTAATTGTTCGGGATCTTCTGATGCCTGACACTTGATCCTGTTAACACCTCAAGATCACACTGGCTGGTGTGCTTCTTCTATGGGGGCTTTGTTGCTTCCCTGTGAATGGCCTCTTGTTCAACCTCAAGCCTTCAAGATCCCAGATGCTGTATCTTCTCATTGCCAGGCACCATCAGCTTTCTTCACCACTTTTGCTTATGCCCCCATCTTGACTTTAGTGATCCTGTAAGAAAGGTGAGCATCCCAGAATGGTAAGGCTCTTTTTTAATCTGTGTCTTATAGATAAGAAAGAAAGTGGATAAGTGGGGGCTTTGGTTGGAAAATTATTTTATAACTTCGTTTCCATTACCATAATTAGTCTTAAAAACTTACAGGGGCAGTTCTACTCTGTCATATGGGGTAACCATGCATCAGAATTGCCATGAGGCAGTGAGGGCTTTTTTTAGGACAATTATTGCCTTTCTGGTTTCCATAAAGCCCCTAAGCCATGAAAGACGGACAAATTCATCTACATAAATTGTTTTTAATCCCTCTAGGTAAAAAATCACCATAGCCAAAGTGAACAGGCAAGTGGCGACACGAAACACATCCCTCCCAGTACAATGACTGCTTTCCCCAGTGCACAAAAGCAGCTCTTCCATTCAAACATGCATCTGTACACAAGGGGTTGTAGCAGCACTCCTGGCAAGAGTTAACAGATGGAAACAGCCTAACGTCCATCGATGAATGAATGGATAAGTCAATTGTGGTATATCCATACAGTGGATCATTTATTATTCAACCTTCAAAAGAAAGGAAGTCCTGACACATGCTACCTCCTGGACAAATCTTAAAAACATTACACTCAGTCAAGGAAGCCAGACAAAAAGGACAAATTGCCTAGCTGCACTCATGTGCAATATTCTACAAAGGCAGGTCCATGGAGACAGAAACAGACAAACGGTTGCCAGGGGAGGGGGGAGGAGGGAATGGGGAGCGGCTGCTTAATGGGTACGGGAGGCTCCTTCTGAGGTGATGGAAATGTTCTGGAACTTAACTGGGCAGTGGTGGTGACTATACACCATTGTGAATGTACGAAAGGATAGGGAGTGGAACACAAAATAGTCTGTTTTACATTGTTCACATTTTATCTCCATAAAAACTTCTTTTTATTTTTAACGTCCCTTCAAGTCAGTGAGAGCAGCACCAACAGTGGTGGGGAAAGTGGATGAGCGACAGGAACAAAGGCTTCCAGGAAGGGAAACACCACTGCGTCTTCAGGAGGTGGGAAGGTTCTCAGTCTCCCTTGGCCTATCAGACTGGTCCAAAGGCTCTCTCAGCATCTGCAGGGGCTTCCTGCCTGCGAGCCAGCACTCTCCAGAGAATGGCCATGCTGACATTCTCCCAGTTTGACCATCCCAGGTTTCCCCACTAGGAGACCAAGCCAAGGTCTGAGGCAGCCAGCCAGCTTAGCCAGGAGGGTGGACACTCCACGGCCCATGGCAATCACTACAGCTGGAGTGTGTATGTGTGTGAGAGAGAGAGAGAGAAAGGTTCTGCTTGGTGAGGCTGGCATGTTGGGCTTACCTCCCTGGGCTGGGAGATGGGATCCGCCACAGGGACTGTCGGGTGAGGGGAGTTTCCAAGGGAGGATCGGGGTGCTGTTCTGGATGGGCAATGCCCACAGTTTACTGTGAGATGAGGGAAGGAGGCTTCACCAGAGAGACCTGAGACAACATGACGATGGCAGCATGGAATTATCCAGATTTGCCGTCTCTGAATAAAACGCCATCTCAGGCAGCCCTTAAGGCTGAGCTGTATCGACCCCATTTTACAGATAAGGAAATGTCATGATTTGGCTGACGTGGCCTGGCCAAGAGTGGGAGAGTTGGGCAAGAAACCAGGAGAGGCGCCACCCCATCTGCTGTTCTGTCCTCGTCCGTGGACTCTGGTGGGAGACCCGCAAGTCACAGAGGATGCATCACAGGCCTCAGACACAAGCCCACGTGCTGGAACCAGCCCTGCTACGCCTGAAAGCTGCTTTCTGACCCTCACACAGCTAGGAAAAGAAAGGACATCAGCTCTTGGCCATCAGGACCTGTCACTCACCCCAGGTCAGGCTGCCTACGTCACATGGCTTTCCAAGACAGCACTTCCCATCATGCCCAGTTACCTGCTAGCCAAACCAGGGCTTGGGCCCCAGCAATAGCAGACTCACCAGGGGGCCTCTGGGAGTTCTTGCTTCAATTCTGCCCCTTCTGAGGGGCCTGTTCCCAGAGAGGCTGCCTCCTGCTCTGCCCGCAGACCTTGCCTGGAGGCCCGCGATTGCCATTCCTGGCTGGAAGGGACTGTCCAGTTCAATGAGAGAGTTAGCTGCCTTGTAGGACATGCAACTAAGCCAAGTCCTCCAACTGCGCTTTTGTCATTAATAAAGTTTATGTTTCGAGAAGCAGAATGCAAGAATAGATTCTGGGGCTGGGTTTGAAGCCTTCTTTTGCCTCCTTTAGGCTATATGACCTTGGACAAGCTGCTGCCTGGTATCTGCCAAGACCAAGAACCATACAAGCGCTTGTTAAATTAAATAAGAATCTCCATCCCTCTGTCTCCAGCATCCACTTCTCAGTTGGTTCTAAACTTGAAAGGAGAAGGGGGTCTTACACTGGGAGACTATGGATGTCCAAGACAAAAGAATTTGACACTTCTTTTTTTTTTTTAATTCTAAGGCATGGGATAAGATGCATAATGACACAGTCCCTGGGTGTCTTGTCATGTTACAAGTTACAAGGACTCAGGTCAGAGCCTACAGACCAGAAGACACCCAAGAGAGGGTAAGAACGAAAGAGGAGGAACGAAAGAGCACACGGGGAAGGTTCCAGAATCATGACAGCAGGACAGAGTCGCAGCCTCCTCAGCTCCGCAATGGGAGGATAATTCAACCATTCTTGGTTCATGGGACTACTAAGCAAGATAACGAGTGAGAAGTTCATTCTTCAGTGAGGCACTGACACCTGATAATATCAAAAGGTCCAGGGAAAGTTTATGAGGAGGATATTTTTACTGATTTGCTTACACATTCATTCACCAACTATTTCTCAAGCACTTTGTATGGGCTGGACATTGAGTTAGACACAACACCGAATCAGGTAGACATGCCTCCTACTGGTACAGAGATCCTAGTTTCATGGAAGAGGAGATTAAACAATGAAGTGCTGACAATTCAGCGGAAACAAGTGAACTCCACAAGTGCGTCCTGGCCACCAGCAGGCCCTTCTACCGGTTGTTGAGAGAAGCAAGAGAGGAAATGCCTGGACTCAAGTCTTAGAAGTCATACAGGATGATGCTGGATTCCGGTCCCAGGTCATCTGATATTGTACCGAAGAGCCTCGCGACCACCATGCAGGCCCACACAGGTCAGTGGACTCATAGAGATGGTGCAAGAAAGGAAGAAACCAAATTCTCATCAACGGGTAGACTCAGGTACCAACATGGACACAGATGCTAATATGGACTCAGTATGTACAATACATACTCAGGTACTAATATGTACTCGGGTACTAATATAGACTCACAAACAAATATATACTCAGACACTAATATAGACTCAGGTACTAATAAGGACTCAGGCACTAATATGGACTCAGGTATTAATATGGACTCAGGTACTGTGTTAGTCTGGGTAAACTAGGAAAACAAATACATAGACTTGCATATGGATTTAAGGAAAAGGTTTATCTACAAGAGGAATGGGACATTGAGAAAGCATCCCAGCCCAGTCCAGTTCAAAGTTATAAGTCCGATATTAACCCATATGCCTGATATGAGTCTATAAAGTCTCCTTCCGACTCACAAAGTCACAGGCCAATGGGTGCAGAGTCCCGGAACCGGCAGGAGTCTCCCCAGGGCTCCTTGCTCCCAGGGCAGCTTCTCCAGCTTCAGAGGTCTGGTCCCATCAGGGTAAGACCATGTGGCTTCTCCTCCAGCTTATCCAGCTCCTCCGACACTGCCATCTTGTCTTCTCTGTAGTTTGTTGTCTCTGAGACTATCTCCCAACAACTGGGGAGATAGCTTCTCATCTCCACGAGGGAAATATCGAGAGATTTCCCAGAAGTCTCAGGAGAAAGCCATGCCCACACGGAGGCCTCATTGGCTCCTCAATGGCTATCTCCAGATTAACAGGCTAGACTCTACCCCTACATCTCAATCATGAAATTAACATGAGCACGTGACCACCACAGGTACTAATATGGACTCAGGCACTAATAAGGACTCAAGCACTAACCCCCATGTCAGATTATTCAATACTTCAGTCATAGCAAGAAGAGCTGTACAATCACTACCACAATCAATTCTAGAACATTTTCTTCTTCCTTATATTCATTATGTTGTATTCATAAAATTATTTTTTAATTGTGGCAAAATACACAAAAAATGTTTAAACAGATATACATGTACACATGTACGCATACACAGCAAACCATTTTCCAATTCAACTTCTACATGTATAACTGTGTCACTGATTATATTCTTCATGTTGTGCAGCCTTTATTGACATCCTTTTCCACATTATTCCATCACCATAAACATAGTCATCTGTCCCTCCTTCACCTCTAGTAACCATTGGTCAACTTTAGTTTCTTTTTTTTAGTAGTAGTAGTTTTCTTGATTTAATAGTCATATTTCATACACTTCCGTAATGAAGTCGCCTTTGAAAAGAGTTGTATACCTCACCCATCAGTTTTACCACTCCCTTGCCCCGCCCACATTAGTTGGGAATCTTCTTGTTTGTATTTTTCTGTATATAAAATTCGGGATGAAAAACAAATTCAGAATGGGTAAATCTATTGAGTTCCTTGGTGGTACAGCAGAGAAGATTGGGGAGCAACGAGGTGCTAATAATGACTACAAGGATGAAGAAAATGTTCTAAAACTGTGCCAATGATTGTACTAGCTTTCCTGATGTGACTCAACTATTGAATTGTATGTTACGTGAATTATATTCCAATAAAACTGCTGGGAAAGCAACTATCAGCCAATGACCTCTCCGTTCGACCTGCCCTTGGTCCTGGAGATGATGGCCTGGGGCTGCACATTCCATTGTTCTCGGCATCAGCTAACAGTCACAAGACATGGCTGCCTTGGCTTTGCCGAGGAGGAATTCTCCACTGCAAAGTCAGATCCATCCGTCACCTGAGTGCCCACCAGGAGAGCCGAGGCTGGCTTCTGCCCTTTGTTCCTGCAGCGCCATCTTCTCTCACCTGGGTGACTGGAATGGGCTCCTTCCTTGTCTCTCTGCCTCCTCTCTCGCCTCTACATTCCATCAACCACCCAGAGCCAGAGGGAGGTGTCAATCACGGGCAACCCTGCTCAGGGTCAGATTGGGGGATCATTTCTCACCACTTAGAATCAAATCCACACTCTGCCCCATGCCTCTACAGGACCTCTGACCCGGGCGCCCTCTTCTCCTTTTCTTGCTCCGTCTTCTCTGCTTGCTGTGCTTTCAGCAATTTGCATGACGTGTCCATTCGAGGACCCCGGCTCACATACCACTCCCCAGAGCATCCTGCCAGACATCCTTTCTGCCCACAGAGCCACCTGAGCTCATCCCTCCCTTTGTGAGCCTCAGCTGCTCACAGAGAGTTCGGTGGTTTGAGTCTACCCCAGCCACCGAAAACCCTGGGAGGCACAGTCCCAGATTGGCACGTGTGGGGCCACCAGAAGTTGGAAGTAGTTCAAGCGGTGGTGAATTTTCATTTTCTTCAGAGCACTACCACGTATGGCATTTTGGCATTTTACTATTTACTTATCATATTTGTCGGACCATAAGACACACGTTTTTGGGCTGAGCCCCGGTGGTGTAAGTGGTTGAGTGCAGGACTGCGGCCCACGGGCTTGGTGGTTCAAATCCAGCAGCGGCTCTCAGGATTAGCGCTGGGTAGCTCCCACGACCACCAGAGGGCAGTGATGCAAAAAAAAAGATACACATTTTTTTCCCAAAAATGGGGGTGGGGGGGTGGGAAACGAAGGTGCATCTTATGGTCCAAAGGTGTGGTACAGAACATCTGTTTATGATCCTATGAGCCTGCTTACTGCCCGCTGCTATGGATTGCTGTGTGTTCCAGGAAAGTCCTGCCTTCTGGAGTCTCAGTGTCAGTCAAGTCACATGCTAGGCACAGCGCACACCTCCCCTCATTTGTTCATGAAAGTGACAATGGTTCTTAACACCATTGTTGAGTTTATGTTGTTAAATATGACCATATTTTTATTTTAATAAATAGTTTAGTACACTGATACTACTTGGTTCAGAACATTTTTTTGTTTTCCTGCTCTAAAAACTGGGTGTGTCTTATGGTCCAAAAAATATGGCATATCTATTTGTTCCCTTAATGGCTTTTCAGACTCCCATCCCACCCCCACTAGGCCACAGCATCCGACATTTTTTTTTTTGTAATGACGGGTACATTTTCTATCTATACCGTCCAATCCAGCAGCCACGTGCCCACTGTGGACGTCACAGAGCATTTGAAATGTGAACAAGGCAGTGAGCATCCGTCCTTCACGTCACGTCACTTTATCCGGTTCAACTGAAGCAACCACGTCACTTTATCCATGGCAACTGAAGTAACCATGCCCAGCTAGCAGAGACTGCTTGAGACAGTGCAGCTCTGGCCTCCAAGAAGAGAAGTTACTGATCAGTGCCTAGTACAGTGTCCCATAACCATTCCTGTGTGAATGAATGGAGGTGTGAACAAACAAGCCGCCCCATCCTCCCCCCCACGCCCCCCACCCCTGATCTACTCTCCACTTCGCAGGAGAGGTCTGCATGCCCCCCCCCCCCACAGGGTGGTTTGCTACACTGCCTGAGGCATGTGGCAGGAGACCCAGGTGCTGTGGCCATGGAGTCAATTACCCCCTCCACTGCACTCTCTGCAGCTGGACACCCCCGGTGAGAAGGGGGTGTAATGAGGCCTCCCAGGCCCCAGTAAAGCCGCAGCTGTTTCCTATGCAGTCATCTGGGCTTTATGGAATGTGGAAGCAGGCTCAGCCTATAAATCCATGTCCATCACTTTATTTCTCTATTTCCCCCTCCTCCCCCTCTTCCAACCCTTACTCCACCCCCTCCTCCTCCTAGGTTTAATGGGAGAAGGTCCAAGGAGAATCAAGTCTGTGTCAGGTCAAGAGGCTGAGTTCAATTAAAGTCTTATTTGGACTCAATCACTTTTAGGAAATGAAACCGTCATCAGGCTGAATAATGTCTTTTTTTCTTTCTTTCTTTTTTTTGCAAGTGAAGGTCCCTGCTGAATGACATTTAAGCAGGAAGATAATTCAGAACAGACAGTCTGGTCATACTTCTACCAGGAGAGGCTTTGGGCATCTGCCTTACCCTATCGCAGTAAGACTGAATGTTAGCTAACCGGGACACAGCAACATTTCTGTTGCTCTGTATAGACCAATTTTTTAATCAAGAACTTCCCCTGCCCCCCAGTCAATGATGTCCCACTTGAAATCTGGTCACTTTATTAAGGATGGCGTGGCTCCCAACACCTACAAAAAACCCTGGCTCACCACCACTGTGCCCAGGATTGGATCGGACGCTGTGAGAAAGTGACCGGTATGGGACAGCGCGCAGAGACAGGGCAAACCCACTCCCCTGCACAAAAGTGGCATGAGTGGAGCTTCCCAGAGAGTCATGTCAGCTCCGGGGAGTCTGGTTTCCAGGGAAATCAAAGGACAGTCTGTTTTGCGGTTGAGCTTTTTCTTGTGAATCAGGTGACAGTTTACAGAGCAAATCGGTCTTCCACATTTCGCTTCGAGCACATTTTGGTTTTATTACATGGATGCCAAGTCCCACCTGCAACAGCAGCCTCCCCGTCTCCACTCCTCATTCCCTGTTGAGCTGGATGGGACAGCGGTGAATGGGAGGGCCATGTTTTCAGCCGGGCATGTCCAAGAACTTCGAGTTAAATCAGGAGACGCTTCAAGGAAAGACTGCGCTATCTCTTGAGGGTAGCAGCTCTCCGTCACCATCATCCGCCTTGCGCTCACCAGAGTCCCAGGTGCCACGTGCTGTAAAATGTGTCACAATGGTCCTAGCTGCCACTGCAAAGAGGCCACCTCTGTGCAGAGCCATGTTCTACGTCATTGCAGTGAATTGTAGCTAGTAGCTACAATTATGCCCATTTTAAATTTATTTTAGGGAGTCCAAAACACCAAGTCCTCTGCCCATTGGAGAGGGACGACGTGCGTGGCAAGAGACCAAGAGAGACTTCTGTCCACAGCCTGCAAGAATCGGAGGCCTCCATCCAAAAGCCCCCTCCAGCTAGCAGGATGAGCCATCTGTGAAGCGTAGCAGAGAGAGAAAGCCAGAGACTGTGGAAAGAACGTGTTCGCGATCTCTCTGAAGCGGCAGAGGATGAGGGCAGAGGCATCAAAGACTGCGGCGTGAACAGAACAAGAGAAGCAGCACCAACACAATGGGACTTTGAGACCGAGCAGCAGGCTGCCCTCCCAGCCAACAGAGGCAGAAGCCAAGAGCCAGGTAGCTGAGAGGTTAAGAGCCAGAGAGAGACCTGGCTGCTGGCTGAGAAGAGACAGTGCTGTGGACCAATATCGTACCCTTCCTGCTTATGGATCCTGACTTGTGGTGACCTGTTAACATCCTTAATAAACCTCTGATATTCTGGGCTCCCACCCAATTCTAGCTCCCATACAAGAACAGGTAGTTCTTATAACTTGGCCCTGCTTGATACTTACTTTCATGAAGACAGCACTGAGGAAAAGGTGCTACAGCAAAGTGTGGCAAAGAAAGCAGATGATGCCCAGCTGTGAATTGGAATAGTGGCTGGGGTCTTCAAAACCTGTATTCCAACAAGCAGCCATCTAAGTGAGGGGTCGACTCAGTCCACATTGAAGAAGCACACCAGACAGAGGGATCCAAAGACGATGATCAGACGATCTAAATATGACGAAGGGGAAAGTTACAGAGCTTACATTGTGAACACCCACTTTGTTGACACTAGGAAGGAGACTGGGAGCCCAAAATCCATCGGCAGAGATTTAGTCACATGAAGGTTCTGATCGATCCCCTCCAGCCACAGCAAGGAACGTGAACAGCTTTACTGACAGAGATTATGGTAAACCTAATTATGGTGAATCGAACCATGGTATTAATATAATACTTGGTCAGTTGACCTCATTCTTGACCCAACCTGAATTTGCTCTAAGCTCAAAGATTTTTGCTTGTTCCATGACAAAAATTTCTTCTCTGAAAGGTCCCAGGGAGGAGATAAGCCATGCAAGATACAGTACAGCAGCGATGAAACATAAACTTCTCTCTAGTTCTTAAATGTTTCCTCCCCACACTATCATAATCCTAATTCTACTTTATAAATCGGCTAGACCAGAGGATGTACACTGGTACAGATAGGAACCAGAAACGTGGGGAATCCAGGATAGATGGTCCCTTCAGGATCAGCGGTGAGAGTAGCAATACCAGGAGTTGGAGGGAAGGTGGAGTAGAAAGGGGGAACTGATTACAGGGATCTACATATAACACCTCCCTGGGGTACAGATAACAGGGAAGTGGGTGAAGGGAGACATCAAACAGTGTATGATATGACAAAATAAAAATAATTTCTAAATTATCAAGGGTTCATAAGGGAGGGGTGGGGAGGGGAGAGGGGAAATGAGGAGCTGATACCAAGGGCTTAAGTAGAAAGAAAACGTTTTGAGAATGATGATGGCAACAAATGTACAAATATGCTTGGCATACAATGGATGGATGTATAGATTGTGATAAGACTTGTATGTACCCCCAATAAAATGACTTTTTTAAAATTTCTTTTCTGGCTTTTTAATATTGTTAGTGGTCTTTTCTTTCTCTTTATTTTTATTTTCATGTTGCTATTTTCTTCTGTTCCTTTGTTTTTTATGGTTTCTGTTAGACTTCCCAGTGGGTGTGTGGAGATAATAACCAATGCCACCATTTATTGAGGTCAGGGGTGGGGAGAGAGGTTGAGGGGAATTTGGAAGCAAACAATGAAAGTGAGAGGGTGGTGAACTGATTGTGATTATGTATATACAGCTCTTTTAAATGTGATTTAACTATGGAAGTGTATGATATGTGAATATTATATCAAGAAAACTACTAAAAAAGAAACCAAAGTTGATCAATGGTTACTGTGTGAGTCCGGGTAGACTAGAGAAACAAATTCATAGACACACATATGGATATAAGGGAAAGGTTTATATATAAGAGGAATGGAACATTGAGAAAGCATCCCAACCCAGTCCAATCCAAGGTCATAAGTCTGATAGTAGACCATATGTCTGAAACCAGTCTGTAAAGTCTCCTTTTGACTCACAAAGCACATGCAGTGCAAGCATCCTGGTGCTGACAAGGGTCTCCCCATGGCTCCTTATTTCCAGGGCTCAAGGTCCAATAGCAGTATCCATTGGTGGTAGAAGCATCTCAGGACTGGCAGGGGTCTCTCTGTGGCTTCTCTAGCCTCAGAGGTCTGGTTCCATCAGGACAAGCCCAGTGGCTTCTCCTCCGGCTCCTCCAGGTTCCAGGACACAGGATCGATCAGCATGCTGTCATCTCTTCTTGTCAGTAGTTTGTCATCTCAGAGACTGAGTCAAGTCTCTCTACTCCAATTGGGAAGTACCGCGAGACTTCCCAGAATTCTCAGGAAAAGCCATGCCCACAGAGAAGTCTCATTGGTGAGCTCCAGATTAACAGGCTAGACTCCTCCCTTGGAACTAATCCCTCCAAACCTGAAGAGCATACAGCTGCACAGACCATCAGTAAAACTTCTGTAAGTAACCCCAAATAAAATGATTTATTTAAAAAAAAAAAAAGGAGAGGGAAAGAGGAGCTTATACCAAGCGCTCAAGTAGGAAATATTTGGAAATGAAGATGGCAACATGTGTACAAATATGCTTGATATGAATGGTGTGTTGAATGTTATAAGAGCTGCAAGAGGCCCCAATAAAATCATTGGGGAAAAAATTCTGCAAGTGTACCACTTGGAATAATAGTGAGTGGGGTGATGCCCATTCCCACCCTTAAACAGCACTGTACATTGAAGGCTGCTTTAGAGCATATACAACCTCCTGAAAAACATTACCCTGAACCTGAAAGGTACAGTCACCTAGCTGGCAGATCAAATGTGTCTTTAGAAGGCCATTCCATCATTCTGCCAACCTAGCTACTTTTGGATGATGGGAAATATGATAAGACCAGTGAGTTCCATGAACACAGGCCCATGGCCACACTTCATTAGATATGAAGTGAATCTCTTGATGTTAAAGTGATGCCAAAACAGTGGATACGGCCTTCTGTGAGAATGCTGTAAGTCCGGCACAAGCCAAGTCAGCCTTTGTAAGAAGTTGTCGAGCCAATGCATAACCTCCATCCTTGCCACCATAGCTACTTTGTTTATACGTCCATTGGGCAATGACAATGATCAGAGTGGTGGGGTCAAGAGGACTAATTTTCACAGAACACGTCATCCTACCCACCTGATTGTTAAAATCAAGGTAACCACTTGGTAACATTCACCTGAGACACAAGTATTTTCACTTTGGGGCCCATTCATAAAAGTCTAGTTACGGTACATACCTCTTCCCCACACTTTTTGTCACCAATTTTTCCAATCAATTTCCTTCCAAGTCCTTGACTATTTAACCAAACCAGGGACCACAACCCATTAATCAATATAAAGTCACAAAACCAGTCATTCCTCTTTCCAGGTAAAATGAGCAACCAGATTCACTGCTAAAATGTCTCTATTCTCTAAAGCCCTTCAGAGAGGTCCCTGAGAGGGACGGTAGTGTTACTGGTGTCCATTTGTGAGTGGTGCTTGCATATTACAAGTGTTCTCTTCCTTAGCCAACTCATCATAAGAAACAGTCCATGAAGTCTTGGATGTAACCTGGGAGTGGTATGGTAAATGATAGGAGTGAGGGTTATGGGCATTTGGGCCACTTCCTCATGCCAGTTACTTGTACCTTGAAGTCCTGCTCAGAGTGGATAGAGTATATATCACTTCTACTTAGTGATGGCGTCCTGATGTCTGTGCCCATCTCTCTACGCAGGCCCAGTAGCAAGGCAAAACCTATTTCTTTTTCAAAGGGAGAGTAGTTATTTTCAAAGAGTAGCAGGGCTTTGCAGCAAAATTCCAAGGGTCTCATCTGTGATTTATCAATAAGGACTAGCCAAAGACTCTAAACTGCATCCCTAACTGACACGGACATTTCAAGCACTACTGGATCAGCTGGATCCTACAGCCCTCAGGGCAGTGTGGCTTTCACAGCAGCCTGCTCTTGTCCTAGGACTCACACAAAATTAGCTTTTCCCATCACTTGATAAAGAGGCCAGAGGAGCACATCCTGAAAAGGGACATGCTGTTTCCAAAACCCAAAGAAACCCACAAGGCATTGAGATTCCTTGTTAGGTATTGGAGGAGCTAGGTACAATAACTTATCCTTCACTTTAGTAGAAATCTTTAGTAGACACCTTCTCCTATTGTCTACCAAGGCAGGTCTGATACTTCAATTTGATTTATTATAGGCCACAACTCATGCTTCCATGAACCAACCAAATAAACTATGAGGTCCTTTCCTAATTCCTCAAGCAAACATTTAATAAAGAATCTGTGCTTAGTGGTCGCAGACCAACAAACTCAAACAGATCCAACTTTTGGTTCTTTGCACCATTATCCCACATCCTTAATAGCTGTTCCATTCCCACAAATAAAGTCCAGGTTTCTGTTCGTACAGAATACTTTTCTAAAATATCAAGCAGTTCCTTTGAAATGTAGTACATCCCTTCCTGAGTCTCAATTTCTACCGCAGCTTTGGCACTCCCAAAAACTTAATGTCTAGTTATAGATTTAGATGAAATAATTGGTGTGTGTGTTGGGGGGGGGGGGGTTTCCTGAGAATATCCATCATTGTCTTGTAAGGCATCTGTCTCATGTAATGTCTCCAGGGGTCCTCAAACTTTTTAAACAGGGGGCCAGTTCACTGTCCCTCAGACCACTGGAGAGCTGGACTATAGTTTAAAAAAAAAAAACAACTATGAACAAATTCACTGCGGGCCCAGGATGAGTCCGCTGCTAAACAGGATAAATGTCCTCGGGAGCTGTTTGTGGCCCTCGGGCCGACAATGACCCAGATGCCTTATCAGCAGGCATGGTTAGGTGAATCTCCTCAAATTATAGTGGAAGAGATCATTGTTTCCTGATAACAGAGAAGCAAGGATGGAGTAAATTAGGATAGAAAGTTTGGTGCCATCAGCAAGAGTGACTCGCTCAAATCTAGGGGCCAAATGTCCCCCTATCCATGTGCATTATCCACCCACACGAACCCGCCTCAAGCTTCAGGATCCCATTTCTGTCCAAGCAAAGGCCTCGCTCCCACTTCAGGTGCCATTCACAGATGGGAATTCTGCTGACAAGTGTAATTCGGCCAGTTTGAAAATAAGACTTTGTTTGGTTTTCTTATTTTAAAAAGAGCGGCTGAATTACAAATGTCAACTGAATTCCCAAACGTAAATTGTACCTGAAGGTCCAGTGAGGTCACTGATTGGAAAGAAATGGGATAAAACTGTTTGGCATTCCAGGAGCCTTGGAGGTGGCGGGGTCACGGGTGGGGCTGTGATCGGCATGGCCAGCAGCTCTGAGGGAGAAGACTGGGCCCTCTACCCCATAAACAGTCAGTCTTGGAAACCCACAGGGGGTCCCTGTGAGTCCACATCCACCATCGGTGGTGAGAGTGAGGTTTGGTCCCTATGTCGGGCTTCTCCCGACTCACACAGCCACCGGGGCTGATTAAGCCAAGATCAGCAGGTCACATGGCAGGCTGCCGAAGATTCTCCAGATCAGTAGGCAACAGAGAAGGCCTCTGGCTCAAGTCCAAAAGAACCAGAGGTTAGAACAGATGCTGGATCTGGATCGAGCAGAGAGCAAGCAAGCTTTTCCTCGGCATCCATCTATATTGGAGGCAGGCTCCACCCCTGGGGAGATCTCATGATGGGGTTATTACTACGTCTGAATCGCCAAACCACTGAGAACCCTGGCCTGTATTAGAAAACAAAGCCATCTCATCAAGCTCCGGCTCTCCTGGGTTTTACTGTGTTTTTCTCCTTTTCCCCCAGAATCCTCTCACCGGCTAGCTGTTTCATTTCTTTTCTTTCTCCCTCTAGCTCAGCCTATTAAAAATAGACCTGCTGGCTGAGCCCTGGTGGCGTAGTGGTTGTGTGCGGGACACACAGAACTGACAGTTCAAATCCAGCAGCAGCTCTCCAGGAGCAAGGCTGGGCCTCCCATTGCCACCAGAGGGCAGTGATGACCTGCTCTCCCAAAACTATGAATTTCTCATGCTCAGTGTGCCAACCTGTGCCAACAAGTGTGCCACTTAACCAAAGAAGCTACTGATTAACGGAGCAGAAATACTTATCTATTATCCTTAAAACTAATTTTAAACCAATTTATTGGGGGCTGGTACAATTCTTATCACAATCCATCCATTCATCCATTGTGTCAAGCACATTTGTACATTTATTGCCATCATCATTCTCAAAATATTTTCTTTCTACTTAAACACAGTATCGGTTTCTCATTTTCCCCCTCCCTCATGAACCCTTGATAATTTATAAATTATTGCTATATTTTCATGTCTTACACTGTCTAATGTCTCCCTTCACCCACTTTTCTGTTATCGATCCCCCAGGGAGGAGATTATATGTAGATCATTGTGATCAGTTCCCCTTTCTCCCCCACCTAACCCTTACCCTCCTGGTATCACTACTCTCATTATTGATCCTGGATCCCCTGTATTTTCCAGTCTGATCTGTACCAGTGTACAAATTCTGTTTTAGCGGGCTTTGTAAAGCAGAATTGGGATCATGATAGTGGAAGGAAGTATTGAAGAACTAGAGGAGAGCTGTTTGTTTCATCAGTGCTATACTGCACCCTGACTGGTTCATCTCCTCCTAACGACCCTTCTGTAAGGGATGTTCAATTACCTACAGATGGGCTTTGGGCTCACTCTGTATTCCCCCTCATTCACAATATTTGTTCTTTGATGCCTGATGCCTGATCCCATCAACACCTCACGATCACACTGGCTGGTGTGCTTCTTTCATGTGAGCTTTGTTCTTTTGAGTTACATGGCCACTTGTTTACCTTTAAGTCTTTATTACCCCAGGTGCTATATCTTTTGATAGCCAGGCACCAACAGCATTCTTCACCATGTTTGCACAAATATGTCTTCAACAATTGTGTCTAGAAGATGAGCATCATGGAATGCCATTTTAATAGAACAAAACGTTCTTGCCATTGAGGGAGTACTTGAGTGGAGGCCCAATGTCCATCTGCTACCATAATACTAAACCTATAAATATGCACATAGATCTACTCCCCCATCATCATATCTAAGTATATTTACATATGTACATGCTTATATTTAGACTCTATAAACAAATGTTCTTTGCATCCTAGCTCTTTCCTCTATTTCCTTTCACTTTTCTCTTGTCCCATTCTCATGTTCAGCCTTCATTTGGAGTTCAGTAATTACTCTTGGTTACATTGCCCTTGATCAAGCCCCACCAGACCTCCTACGCTCTCCTCACCACCAATTTTGGATCACTTGTTGTTCCCTTGTCCCTGGTCTATTAACACCACTTCCTTCCCCCCACCTCCCCCTCTCCCACGGGCCCCACAACCATCAGTCCCTTTGTTTTCTCCTCCAGATTGTTTATCCAGACTATCTTATCTAGATAGACCTGCAGAGATAATAAATGTGCACAAAAAACAAGACAAAGAAAAAGAAAACAATGAGAGAGAGAGAGAGAGAGATCTATAATTAGCTCAAAGTCTGTTTGTTAACATTTAGGAATGTTTTCCAGTTGAGTCTGATGGAGTGCCATGTGCTGGTGTCAAAGTCTTTTTTGGTATTTCCTGGAGACTTCTTTGCTTTGTTCCCCTTGCTGTTCTGTTGCACTTCCTTATTGTTTCACCTCAGTGTGGCAGAGTCAGATAGGGCATGTTTCCTGCATTGTGTCTCCAGTGTTGTTCCTCACAGCACTATGGGTCAGTGAGGGACGTCATGTCTCACGGTAAGGCCCACCCTATAGTTCTCTCTGTGCATAGACTGCTTTGAATGGGGATATCATCCTCAGGGCTTGGTGGGCCAGGATGTGTTCTTCTCTCTCTTCCTCTTCCTTCATTCGCTCCCGGGTGCTCTGATCAGACATGTCCCTCTCCCTGAGCTGCAGCCTCAGTGCGGTCCTCTGAAGTGAATTCTTCTCAGCAGAGGGGGGCTGTCCTCATAATTGGGCTTGGAGCCAGCCCCTACCTTCAAACTACTATGTGCATTTGCACGCAGTCGAAGCGACTGTTCACTCACATGCATGGATCTCTTTGGTCAAGTGACTTTCCTCTGGAAAGGAAGAGGAAACCCTATAGACACACACACACACACAGATACAGAATACACACACACACACATATGATGCCCTCATAAAAACTCACTGTCGTGGAGTCATTCTGACTCATGGTGACCCTTTCAGTCGGGGTTGACTGTCCCCTATGGGTTTCTGCGATGCTGTTTACGGGAGTAGAACTTACTACCTTTGAGTCAATGCTGACTCTTGGACATGCCGCCCTGTGAGTTTCTGAAACTGGAATTGCTTACAGGAGGAGAGAGCCCCAGTCTTTCTCTTGTGCAGCGGCTGGGGGTTCTGCATTGTCATCTTGGTGTTTAGCAGCTCAAAGTGTTACCAATGGACCACCAAGGTGCCTTGATGCCCTCAGATATATGTATATTTGCACATCTACATTATGCATTATATTTATATTATTATATTGTGTATACATAGTTATATGAAGACATGTCTATTACTATTATCTTAATTAGGTAGAAAATTTTTATTTATACTATAAACATCTTATATACTTATGTCTTATAACTTTCCATTTAGGCATACATAATTTTCCCCACTGTACTACAAAGATACACTGAATGAGTGAAAGAACACTGTCCCATCACATCTAAGGCAGTATCAACTCAAATGCCTGCCTATCAGAAGTTTCAACCTTCCCTGCTGTTAACACTTCCTCCTCCTGTGAGAAATGGCGTGGGGCAGACATAAAAAGAGGCCTCAGTTACTTAAGCATTTGCAGTGGGATGAGCATTGCTGGGTGCTTTGCAGTGATGTGAATAATTGCTTTTCTTCAACAGGTTTGCTCTTTAAAGTGAATCAGGTCTCCTCAAAGACCCCCACATCCAAGGGGTGTAATGATCAAGACTGTCTTGGGGAAAACCAAGGGGCGAGTGGCCACCAGCTGAGACACAGGTAGGAAGGGATACAAGGAATCTGAATGAACATTAAGTCAGACTTGAAATAAGCAGCCTACTGTGTCCCTCACTAGATAAGTGTGCATGCAATCCATCCTCAATGGCCTCATCCGGTCATGCTGTGTCTATTATCATGGTGCTGTTATTCATATAAGCCATGTCTATAATAATGGTGCTTGGACCCCTTGAGCAGAGTTGGAGGGAGTGCACCGCGTGCCACCAATGCAAGCTAAGAACATGATTTAAAGACTAGCTGTAGTCTGGGGCCAAGAGAACAGAGGTCAAGTTTCAGCAGCTAGGTTGCTGGAGAAGTTATTTTACCTAGCTGAGCCCTGGTGTCCACAGGAATTGAACAATAAATCACAACTCTTTTGGTCAAAAGTGACTGCAAACCCAACTGAAAGCAGTTTTGGGTCCCCTGTACTCCTCAAAATAAAAAAAAAAAAAAGATGAAGGGAGCCGATACTGATTTAGATATTTGGATTTCAGTTGAAGCACACAAATAATATCAGCACATGACAGGCGCTCTTGATCCCTGCGTTCTGCTCTTTTCTGCGCCACCTTACTGCCCTCTTGGGGTGGCTCTCACACATCAGGACTACCTCCAACCCCTAAACACCCACAGAGCACAAGGCGCCTCTTTCCCAGGAGTTCTAACAGAAGCTCAACAGTCCATTCTCACTGCCCAGTCCCTGGCTCGAGTCACGTGTCCTTCCCCAACATGACGACATAGAATAGAATCAATGCTTGATAATACCATTTAAAAGATGTCGATTGACCAGGTCCCAGAATGAAAGAGTGCATGGTCAACAATAAAAAGGGGGGACAGTGAAGTCAAATATATAGCTCCCCATTAGCAATTCCCCCCACGGTCACTGGATTGATTCTGACTCATGGCAAGCCTAGATTATAGGGTTTCTGAGGCTGGAACTCTATGGGAAGATCGCCTCATCTTTCTCCCTCAGAGTGACTTGGGTTTAAACCGCCAACCTGGTGTCAACAGCCCAATGCTTACCCAACAGTGCCATCAGGGCTCCTATGATTAGCCATTAAAAAAATCAAATTCACTGCCATCGAGTCCATGTCAACTCAAAGTGACCCTACAGGATGGGCTAGAACTGCCCCTGTGAGTTTCTGAGGCTGTACCTCCTTACAGTCCCATCTTTCTCCCGAGGAGGGGCTGGTGGCTTTGAACTGCAGACTTGTGCATTGCAAACCAGTGAGTCACCACCATGCCACGGGGCTCTCATCTCTTCACTCTGACACACTGCCAGGTCTCCCAGTCCAGTCATTAGCCATCGTGCTGATGAAACTGAGTCACACTGAGCTGGCACTGCAGCCCCTCTAGAACTGCGAAAATTAGAAAGAGAGAGCGAGAGGCAGAAAGAACACAGGAGCTGGTAAAGCTGTGGAGGAATTGGAAGTCTTGCTCGTGGGCATGTAAAAATGGTAAGACACAGTGAAACATACCTGGGTAATTCCTCACCAAGGTAGAGTAAGAACAGAACTGCACAATGACCCAGGATTTCCACCTCAGCCATTTACTCAGGAGACTTGAAAGCGGCAACAGAGAAGCATGAACACCAATGTGCACTGCATCCCTCTTCATCACACTCCAAGGCGGAAACAGCTTCAGGGGTCCTCAAACGATGGGCCACATGCGGCCCGCTAAGGACATTCAGCCAGCCCACTGGGTGTTTTTGCTGCCGCTGCTGTCCTGCTCAGCAGCCAACTCATCCTGGGCCCACAGTAAACTTGTTCATAGTTTTTTGTTTTGTTTTTTACTATAGTCTGGCCCTCCGAAGGTCTGAGAAACAGTGAACTGGCCCCCTGTTTAAAAAGTTTGAGAACCCCTGACTTAAATGATGAGACCAACAAAGTGTGGCGTATCTGTCAGCCATAAAGGGAAATGGAGTCTTGATACATACCATGACCTGCATACGCATTGAACAGAGTATGCTGATTGAAATCAGTCAAACACAAAATGTACAGGGACAAACTGTGTTCATGGTAGCTGGGCCTGGGAGGTGGGGAGGGGGGAAGAGAAACCCACTGTTTAGGAAACAGTCAGACTCTGTGAATGCAAGGAAAACTGGCAGTGATAGGACGACAGTTGCCCAAGATTAATGTCAACGGATGGCACTAAATTATAGACGTGAAAAACATTGAACTGGCAACTGTTGCGTTGTTTATATTTTAAATAACAATAAAAAGGAATGAGATGGGTTTCACCAGAAAGCCATAAACCGAGAATGAAGTGTGCCGCCCTATGAGGGATATTATCCACAAAGAGGGAAAGAGATGCCGGGCAAACAAGAGCAGATGTTCCTGACAGATGGCAGTGTTCATCCCATGGGGTCGTCTCCGTGTTGCAACGTGCCCTGGACCCACATTGAAGCTCGGCGGGGGGGGGGGGGGGGGGGGGGGGGGGGGGGGGGGCGGCGCCCCCGCTGTGGTGACTTGTCGGGCTGCCCACTGCAAGGTCAGCAATTCAGAAACACCAGCGGCTCCATGGGAGAGAGGCAGGCCGTGCTTCTCTGGTAAAGAGTCCCATGCTCAGAGTCCTCTCACAGGGACTGACCTACACAGCCACAAAGAGTCGGCACTGGCTCGATGGCAGTGAGCTTGCCTTGGGTTTTGTATTCAAAGAAGAAAAAAAAAAGTCAATGCTGACTCCCGGGTGTTCCTGAGACTGTGAGTGTTTGTGGAAGGAGGAAACCGTGTCTGTCTGAGTCGCCGCTGGGGGTTTTGAACGGGGGACTTGAGGGATCTCAGCCCATGCACAACCACTCCATCACCAGGCTCCTTGTTGGTTTAGTATACACAGCGTCACTGGACAAACAACACAGCAGAGGACAGGGCTCTCGAGGGGGAAGCTAGTCGACTGGGAAAAAAAAAA
>PVJH01028930.1:0-26725 GCA_004026705.1 Nesogale talazaci | reverse complement strand
AAAACCCAAAGGGCCAGTTCACAGGGATCATTGACTCAATGCACCTAACAACACTTCTGTGTACTTCAGCACCACCCGCTGCTCTAGAGGAGGGGGCTGTGCTCCCATAACGATTGACTGTCTCATTTACAGAGGTTGCTTTGAGTCCGAATCTGCTCAATGGCTGTGGGTTGGGTTTTGTTTTTTAATTTTATTATTTTTATTATACTAAAAGCACTGGTGGAACATTGGCTAAAACACTTGGCTCTAGCCAAAAGATCAGTGGTTTGAACCCACCAGCCATTCTGTGGGAGAAAAATGTAGCAGCCTGCTCCTCCACATTCATCCCTGGACACCCTATGGGGTAATTTCCCTGTGCTTTAGCACTGCTGTGAGCGATCAGGCTATCAGGGGGTTTGGTTTGTTGCACTGAAGAAGCCTTTGTGGCATGCTGGTTAAACAAATGCTTGCTTCTAGCCAAAAGGTTGGCGATTTGATCCCAGCAGCTGTTCTGTGGTAGAAAGCTCTGACAGTCAGCGCCTGTAAACATGACAGCCTTGCAAACACTGTGGACAGATCTGTTTTGCTCTGTACGGTCACTGTGGGGATTAACTCGATGGCAACGGGCAGGTAATGATTGTACTAAGGAAACCTAGTAGTGCAGTGTTTAAAGCACCAGGCTGCTAGCAATGGTTATGGTTGGAACTCATTCACCTGTGGCTCTGTGGAGGAAAAACCCTAGTGCTCCGCTCCCTTAAAGATTGCAGCCAAAGACACTCTTGATACAGTTGTACTCTGTCACGGAAGGTCACTGTGAGTCGGAATTGACAGCACACACGAACAAGAAGCTCGATTATACTGGAATTTTTGGGGAACACAGTTAAGTGCAGACTGCTAGCTGTTGGTTCCAGTCAATATCCAGAGACGTCTCCAAAAAAGGCCGGTGATACACTTTAGAAGAACAATTCTCAACCCCTGTGAGTCATGACACAACCCCTTTGGGGGCATCAAACGACCCTTTCACAGGGGTCTCTTAAGACCATCGAAAGACACCGCCCCTCTATCCATCTCCAGGACGGGTCACTCACATGCAGATATGCCTACATATGAGTACCTGACGTGTGAAGACTGTTCCCCATGCTACATCATGCTTCAAGACAAAATTTCACTTATTTGTCATTAGAAATAAGTATTTCACAATATATAACTACATATTGTTTTTATGGTGATTCACTATGCTTTAATCATGTTCAATTTGTAGCAATGAAAATACATCCTGCATATCCTATCTTTACATTATGATTCATAACTAACAAAACTACAGTTGTGAGATAGCAACAAAAATAATTTGATGGCTAGGGGTCACAGAACATGAGGACCTGTATTCAAGGGTTGCAGCATTAGGAAGGCTGAGAACCACTGCTTGAGAACGATCTGGTTTTGAAAGCCCTGTGGCACACAATTCAACGTTGACACACAGGAGAATCATGAGTTAGAGTAGAATGACTAGCGACTGGCTCTTCGTTGTTTTCATTTGTGAGTCTGAGTACAATGTGAAGACTACAAAGACAGCTAATACAGACCTCGTGCTTTTAAGGAATGTATGTAGGAAAACGACCAAGGCTGTTTTCTTCTTAGAGCTCGTGCTATGTGTGAACTGCTTTATCTATAGGGATCTTCACACTTTTTAAACAGGGATCCAGTTCACTGTCCTTCAGACCATTGGAGGGCCAGACTATAGTTTAAAAAAAAAAAAACTGAACAAATTCATTGTGACCCCCAGGAGGAGTCGGCTGCTAAGCAGGAAGGGAGTGTTGACAAGACACCTGGTGGGCTGGATAAATGTCCTAGATGGGCTGCATGTGGCCTGTAGTTTGAGGACCCCTGAAAAGAAATGTTATATGCAGATGGAGAAAATGAGGCTTAGTGAGAAGCAATGCATGGAGCCCTGATGGGATAGTGGTTATGCATTCGGCTGTAATTTTCATAGTCGGCAGTTCAATGCCACAAGCTTATGCAAAGGAGAAAAATACTGGCTTTCTACTCCTATGAGCACGTACAATGTGGAAAACCCACAGACGGTTGCTCTGAATCAGCCTTGACTTGATGGCAGGTTTTTGGTGTGTTTTTTTTCTCAAAGAAGCAATACAATGTTGAGGGTAAGAGTGTGGGTGCTGAAGCTAGACTTCTCAGTTGCAGAGCACCTTTGGGTCCATTAACCTCACCACCTACAGATGGGGCGTTCTACTCCTGTGAAGAATTACAGTCTTGGAAACTCACCGAGACAGTTCTCCCCTGTCCAATAGTTTCACGTGAGTCAGCTTCAACTCGACAGCAGTAAGTTTGGCTTTGGTGCCTACATCAGAGGGTTTCTGTGCAGTTGAAATGAGTTACTTATGCAAAGCTCAGAGAACTGTGCCTGGCACATGGTAAGTATAAGTTGTGTCATTGCTGGAGAGGGTTAGTGATTTGCCCAAGATCAGAAGGGAATGGCAGACCCTGGGTTTGATATCAGGTCGGATCAAAGTCTGAACACAAAACCGGTATAGCGTACTATCTCATCAAGAGGATCGCTGGTGGTCTGTTGGGTGAGCATTGGACTACTAAGCGCCAGGTTGGCAGTCCATCCACCCACCACCCCGACAGAGAAAGATCGGAAAGATCAGACTGTTTGTTTCCATAAAGGTTGGTGTGAGAATTGGTTAGAGGTCCGTGGCCTCACTAAGATGAGAAAGAATACGTCAGGTTCAACAGTGGTAAGGACGGGCGGAGGATTCTGGTCAGGGAATGATCAGCACAGCATCTTTAAGAAGAACTTGACGTTGAAGTTAAATCTTAAAGGACCATAGTTGATCTTCGTGGGTGGTTAAGATGTTAGATAATTCCAGATAGAGGGTTAACTGAACCTCTTTGGCAGGCTCTGGGGCCACAGACAGTGCAAGGTACACTCACTGCCCACAAAGAGTTAGCCCGTCTGGAAGAAAAACCAAAAATGTCAACTCTTGCAAAACAGTGCAGTTGCAATAATGTAACAATTACTATGGGGAACAGAAACATAAAGAGGCTACTCTACCCTCTATCTCCTTAATATAGAATGATTGCGGGGGGGGGGGGGGGGGGGGGGGGGGGGGGGGGGCTGTTGAGGACGCTGTTAGTAGGAAGTTTATTTTTCCTGTGAAAATGAGGATGGTAAACTCCGTGCCTTTGACAGTGGACGCAAAAGCCGAGGCGGTGAGTTGCAGGGACCAGGCAGTGTTTCATCCCGTGGTACTTGGTCGTTCGGAGTCACACCCATTTGGAGGGACGGAACAGCATGGGAATGGCATGAGGGGAGTGAAGAAAGAGCTCTTAACTGTTCTCAGTACCTGGCGGAAAGAATCAACAGTGACCGTAGACGCGGAGCAGCTAATACCAGGACTGGTGCAAACCCACTAGGTGCTCTGAGAGAGAGAGGTGAGGCTGCCTGCCCCCGGGAGAGCCTTGACAAGGTCTAGTCTCAGAAACCCAACATCGAGTGGCCACAGCTCGGAACCAGCTTGACAGCAGTGGGTTTGGTTAGGATTTGTAGAAACAGGAGGAGCCCTGGTGGCACTGCAGCTGCGAACCGGAGCCCTCCCAGTGGCTCCTGGGAAAGACCTGGCGATCAGATTCCATAGGATTGCAGCCACGAGAACCCTGAAGGCAGTTCCGTCTTCTCAGGAAGGCGCCACGATTTGAAATTGACAACGTCGTAGCCACTGAGAGCTAGTCACATGAAAGAAAGAAGCTAGGAGTTTGCTATTATTCCTCTGAAAACAGCTGTCATTTGCATGGCTTATTTTATGCCTAAATATATGTATCATATTTAATTAGTTTGTGACTTTTTATTAATCATTTTATTGGGAGCTCTTACAGATATTCCAACAATCCATAGTTTAATTAGATCAAGCAAAATTGTACAATAGTTTGTGACTTGTTTTCCTTATCAGCTTTATTGAGAAGTACTCGATAAATTTTTATTTATTTATCCCCATCACAATTAAGATATACAACATTTCTCTCAGAAAATCGCTCGGTAGTCCATTCCTCCCCTAACCCCAGGCGCCCACTAACTTGCTTTTTGTCACGTGATGGGTCTACATTTTATATAATCAGAATTATAAGCCATGTGCTCTTTGAGTTTTAAATGATTTTGAACTCTGGTTTATTTAAATATTTGGTTTGTTGCTAAATGTAGTGCTATTTTTTTTTTTTTATCTACTTCACAATTTCAGAAGTAAAGTACTTTTTTCTGTACATAATTGCCTGGGGCTCTGCTGGTGCTGGGGATAAGCCTTAGACTGCTAACACAATCAGAGATTCAGACCCACCAACCACTCAAAGGGAGAAAGGTGAAGCTATGCCTGTAAAGAAGGGGTAGTTTTGGAAACCTTATATGGGTCTGCTATCAGTCAGAAATCAAGGCGCAGTGAGTTACCGTATACACTCCAGTATAGGCTGAGTTCTTTCAACACATTTTTAATGTAGTTTTATGGTAAAATCACATTTGGTTTGGTTTATACTCCAGTATATAGGTAATTATGTTGTTGTTGTTGTTGTTATTGTTGATATATTGTTGCAAGATGAATCTTTCCTCTTCTACTCTCAAACCTTTAGTAGCTTAAAGTCAAATCCTTAGAAAGGCATTCACAGTAAGTTGCAGTCTGCCATTTCATTCTCTCTGAGTTTGTGTCTTGTCCCAATTTATTTTTCCTGCCTATTTTATGCCCTTGTCACTTTGAACTTTGCCTTAGCCCATAGATTCCCAAACTTATTTGGCCTACCACCACCTTTTATTTCCCTTTTCAGGAAAAAAAAAAATTACTCAGCACCCGTCTCTGATAATTAACACCGTTTGTGCCATCACCCATAATCTAGGATAAAGTTTATGGATTTGCCTTTGCACCCTCTCTGGATTGGTCTAGCACCCCTCAGGGGTTGGGATCACCCACTTTGGGAAACACTGCTAGTCAAGCTTTCTGTATTTACCGGTCTTTAAAACTTGCTGTATTCTTGAGGAGTTTGGGGGAACTACCCTAGAAGACGCAAGGTGACGTGATTCTCTTGGAGTCATCTGGTTGGACAAGTGGTTGGCATTCTTGGCTGCTAACCACCAGATTGTGGGTTCAGGTCCACCAGCAGTGCCTCAGAAGCAAGGCCTGAAGAGCTGCTGAAGATTCCGCCCTTGGAAATTCACCTAGTAGAGCACAGTGTGTCCTGACACACGTGGACTTACCATGAGTCAGAACGGCCTCACTCGTAGCCAGTTGTTAATTATGTAGACATGGTCCTTTTCACTGTTACTATTTTGAGTTTTCGGTTTTGGTTGGACTGTGAATCTTTTACTGAAATACCCGATTAATTTTTGCCCGAGGCTTTTCTTAGTCCACGAAACTCAAAAGTATTCCTTGCCTCTAATGCGACCTTAGATTTTTTTTTTTTTGTCTTGCCATAAATGCATTCATTTCATTCAATATGTTCATTATTGTCGAAAGGAAGTGCAAAGTAGTACAGATTTGGCAGTCTTTTAGTTATATCATGTGGCTAGAATCCAACATGGTGTTTTTTTTAATTGTTGCCATGTAGTGATATTGATTACATTCCTCAGGTTGCGCAACCATTCTAGGCTTCCTTTCCATGTTGTTTCTTTTCATAAACAGGAACTCATCACCTCCTAAGCTCTGGGTCTGACCTTGCTATTTGTTGTTAGCAATTTGATGCTATCAATAGAGTTCTGAAAAAGAGTATACTGCTCAAGGCAAAAACTGTTTGTGGGATGAGTACAAGGAAGAAGAAATATATATAAGATAGGCAAGATAAACAATCCTGATCCTGAGGAGAAACAATGGATCAATTGGTCTAGGATAAATTGACCAGATTTTAACATTGGTAAAGTGGGACACCATTGATGGAGGGGTGTGTGTGTGTGTGTGTGTGTGTGTGTGTAGAAGGGGTATATTCCCTTCCCATTCTCCCACCATTCCCTAGCTTGTCGTGCATTCTTTCCAAAAATCGGGACTTTTTGAAAATGCCACGGGACATGGGAAAAATTGTTTGAAATTGGAACTGTCCCACCAAAAGTGGGACGTCTGGTCACTTTAGTCTAGAAGGACATGGGAAAGGGTGAGGTGGGGGAAAGAGAGGAGAGCCAACAAACCAAGGGACAAGAGAATAATAAGAGATCTACAGTCGGTGGGGAGGAGGGTATAGAATGCCTGGTGGAATTTGATCAAGGCAACATAGCTGAGAGGAATTCCGGAGAGCCAAATGAAGGTTGAACATGACAGTGGGACAGGAGGAAAGTAATAATAACCTGGCATTCTGTGATGCTTGACTTCCCAACATGATTGCTGAAGACAAAATGGTTGCATAAACATACATGGTAAAGAAAGTTGATGGTGGGCTGAGCCCCAGTGGCGTAGTGGTGGGGTGCAGGACTGTGGCCCACTGACTTGGTGGTTCAAATCCAGCAGCAGCAAGGCTGGGTAGCTCCCATGACCACCAGAGGGCAGTGATGTCCCCCCACCCAAAAAAAAAAGTTGCTGGTGCCCGACCAACAAAAGAAATAGGTCTTAGAGGCTTGAAGTTAAGCAAGTAGCCATCCATCAGGGAAGCAACAAAGCCCACATGGAAGAAGCACACCAGCTGTGTGATCAACAGGAACAGGTATCAGGCATCAGGAGACCCAAAACAATCATACTCAAGCAAGTGGGTAAGGTGTGGAGGGGAGACCCCAACCCAACTGTATCAATTGAACATCCGTCCCCTCACAGAAGGGGCACAAGGGAGGGACAGGTGGGCTAGAGGGGATTAGTAATTGGAGTAGGGATACCATGAGGCTGGGGGAGGAGGGTGAGAAAGTGGGAACCTATTGTAAGGATCGATTTATAACAACAACACTCCCAGGGGGACGAACAACAGAAACGTGGGTGAAGGGAGACAGCAGAAGGTGTAAGATTAAAATAATAATTTATCATTTATCATGGGTTCATGAGGATGGGAGGGGAGGGAGGGAAAAAAGAGCTGATACTAAGGGTTCAAGTAGAAAATACCTTGAAAATGATAATGGTAACATGTACAAATGTGCTTGATGCAATTGATATATGGATTGCTATAAGAACCCCCAATAAAATGATTTATAAAAACAAAACCAAAAAAGAATAGTTCTAAGATTGTTGTGATTGCACAACTCTTTTTAATATGTGTAAACCCTTGAATTGTATGTGAATTACATGTCAGTAAAACTGGTAAAATTAATTTTTTTAAGAAGACTTGTAATTTAAAGTAAAAGGCTCGAAGGTTATCTCGGGGCAATGAATTTCAGGTGTTTTCATATACACTAGGAAAAATAACCCCAAGAATATGTACAGTATTGTCTATGACCATACCACCCTGAACACGCCTGATCTTGTCTGAACATGTACAGGATGTTCTAATACTATAGTATAACATAATTCTTTTTTTTTTTTGTGGGCATCACTGCCTCTGGTGGTCGTGGGCGCTACCCAGCTGCCACTGGATCTGAACTAGCAAGCCCGCGGGCTGCAGTTCCACACTGAACTATTTACGCCACCGGGGCTCAGCCCCATAATTCTTTCTTTAACTGTATTTTAATTAAAAAAATTTTATCGGGGCTCTTACAACTCTGATAACATTTCATTCTTCAATTATATCAAGCATATTTGTACATGTGTTGCCATTGTCATTTCTAAAACATTTTCTACTTGAACCCTTGGTATAAGTGTCATAATTCTTAGGGTATAGTAAAATAATTGGAACTGATGACTTGAATATGTATTACTTTTATCTTTAATATAGTTTAATTGCACTGTTTTTTTGTGTGGGCATTACTGCCCCCTGGCCGGAGTAGGAGGCTCAGCCTTGCTCCTGGAAAGCTGCTGCTGGATTTGAACCACCAACCCTGTGGGTTGCAGTCCCGCACACAACCACTACGCCACTGGGGCTCAGCCCTGTACTGGATTTAATAGTGACTGCTTAACAACTAGATTGCAAGTTTTCTGAACATTTAGCTGCCACTGGGTATATGTGAGGTGGCATTGTTTGTTTTAAATGCCTGTTGAAGTGGCTTTTGTGACCAGATAAACCTACTGAGACTTGGGTTTGGTTTTGAAAATTCCTCTTCAGTTTATGAGAGAAAGATGGGCTTTTCACTCTGGTAAAGTGTTGCAGTCTGGGCTTGGAAACTCACTAACTGCCCTAAAGTGTCGCTACAAGTCAGATGGCTGCGAGTTTTCTTGTTTTACTTCAGTTTATAAAAGTCAAAACTCAACTAGGTCTTTCTTAAGCTTTTAGGATGGGTGGATTTACAAATCTAACCTATTAAACAGCGGATTTTAGTAATTGCTTTTAAGAGTTTTGGGTATAATTTATAAACTTAAACATCTTTAGAGTGTTGAACTTAGTTTGTAAATAAAATCCTGTGTAAGCGCAGTAAATTTTCTGACTAAAATTATAATTCTAAAATAATTGATTACATATTTCAGATAGGAATTATAAAGCTGCCAACTTATTGGAACACAGAAATCTGTGATATATGAATATATATTTTTAATCTGTGATATTTTTCATGAGTTGGATGGACCTAGTATGAATGAATGTGTAGCAAATAGAAGATGGATGTGTACAGCACAGGAGACAAGTCCTTTACCTGTTATTTTTAGTTTTAAAATTTTTATTTATTATATTCTATCAATGTATTGTATTTATTGTATTTATTTTATTGTATAAATTTTATTTATTGTATTCTTTACAAGAATCAGGTCTTGTAAAATATTAGGGCCTGTATGATATCATTGACAGAGTGTCATTTCTTAGTGAATGGCCAAGCTTCAATGTAGAAATATTAACATTAGCATATACATGGGGGGAATGACAAATTGTTACAGATACTACTTAATATCCACTCGCATACTTGTCTTGAGGACCCAGAAATTCATTCTCTCTTCGTGAAACTGGACAGAAGTTCTGAAGAGGAGGCAGTCACTGCTCCTGGATCCTCTACAGTTTATAGTTTGGGGGCATTTTATTTCTGTAGTCCTCGGCAACGCCGTAAAGATAAGCATGGTTACTCATTCTCACAGCCAGATGGCAGAATCCTGCAGCAGTAAAGATGAGTTCCACTTGAGCCGACACTGTCATCAGAAGACTGCTTCAAGGAGAGAAGGGAGATATTGAAGCTAAACATTGGGTGTGTTTACAGAAACAGAAAGCTTTATCTGAAATCAGCTTGGGTTTAGTCTGGGAAGTAGAACCCTTATGAGGATTACGGAATAAGGGGATCATTATGGGAATGTGACCCTACACATTTATGGGAAAAGCTGGATAAGTAAAATTCTAAAAGTGGGTGTTGAGGAGCTGGAGAAAAGTCAGTGGGCCAACTCTGGTGAGGCTCTGGTCTGAGTGGACAGATAAATCCAAGCTTGCCAGGGAGCCCTGGGCACTACGTCTGGCTGTCAGAGTGGGACCACAAGGGAGAGCAGATGGAGCGGTCTGTAGCAGGCTGTTACTCAGCCAGAAGAGCTGGACTCCGAGCAGGGGGCCGAGGTTAGATTTAGATTTGAATCTGCCAACCCTTGATGTATGTCTCTCACCGCCTTGCCTCTCTAGCTTCAGTGACGTCCGAGCACACTGGCTGGCTGCTTCACGCCCCCCGTTCACATACTGAACAAAGAGCTCTGTTGGGGCAAGGCTAATGGGTGTCCTACAAAACAGGGACGTGGGAAACCTAAGCCCAACTGAAAACTGTAGAAAACTGCTGTGGTGTCTTCCTTGTCCACTGGCTTTAACACATACATCTTTTAGTCATATTTAACTTTAAGGAGAAAAAGAAAACATTTTATTTCTATCAATTGTGATGTAACTATCCTGTGTCTGTAATGGACCATGTACATAACTGTATCTATAATTTGTTCCTTTCATTAATCATTCCTCCTTTCTTTTGCTCTCAACAGCAACCTCCGTCATGTTTCTTGATGGCGGGCCAACCCAACCATTCATTATTAAAAGGTTAATGCCATTAACCCTGTTTGCATAGAGTTCTTTTACTTTTCCATTGTCTTGTATCCCAGGACATGGGATGCTAAGAGAGGACCCCAGCAGATTTCCTATATTGGTTATTTTCTCCTTTGCTTCATTGCATAGTCTCAAATTCACTGCCATGAAGTCATTCTGACCTAACCGACCCTGTGAGTTGCCGAGGCTATAAATCTTTCTCTCTCATAGCAACTGGTGGCTTCAAACTGTTCACCTTGTGGTTAGCAGCCTACTGCACCACATAAAGGTCAGACTCACTCACCTTAGCCAATAAAATAACCCCCCCACCCTCCGCCTTCCGATCTACTGGCATGAAAAAGAGTGGCCAGGTGGCAGGCTCAGTTCCCCCAATTTAAGGTAGCCATTGTTCTCCGCTGAAAAAATAACTCCTTGGGGAACGAACACTTTTAAGACAGTAGAAACTAAAGTTGTAAGGATGGGGAGCAGAACTTGTACTAGTGGGTCATTAAGATTACCTCCTGCCTTTTCATTCGTGAATCCTGGCTAGAGAAGAAAAAGCATCATGTGGTGTTTGCTAATTCAGAAGCAAATACCATATACTGGAGGTCATCATGCCAGCCTTACAATGTGTTGCCATCCACTTGGTGCTTTCATTGTGTCCTCTAAAGTAAAGTGACCAGATGTCCTGCGGCGTTTTCAAAAAGTCCCGATTAGTTTTAAGGCATAACTGCCCTCTGGTGGTGGGAGTAGGAGGCCCAGCCTTTGCTCCTGTGAGCTAGAATTGAACCTCCATCCCAGTGGGCCGCAGTCCTGCGCACAACCACTACGCCACCGGGGTCAGCCTCAAAAAGTCTTGATTTTGCAAAGAATGCACGACAAGCTAGGGAAGGGAATATACCCCCTCTATACCACCCCTTCCCCCAACTCCCCGGTCAATGGTGTCCCGCTTTACCAATGTTAAAATCTGGTCACTTTACTCTAAAGGCCATTTGAACCACCTAGGAGCAGAAACTATAAAGTAATCAAATGGAAATTTTATTGCAAAGAATTTTTAACTAGGTAAAGATAGTTAGCAGCTGATAAAGCTAAAAGAGAACTCTTAAGGGATTCAAAAGTAGCACCCGCAGAAAGCAGTTACTACCCTCTAGGCTGGGAGAGAGGGAGCGAAGGAAGCAAATTCTCTCCAACTCCCTTGGCCGAGACGGAGGCTTGGAGGGGTGCTGCCAGCACAGAGCATGCGGCCTGTCAGCGGCAGTGACATTTGCCAGGGACGAGCTGGAGCTGATCTGTAGAGTGGCCTGCTGGGTGTGGGCTGAGAAATTGACTTAGAAATGTGTACAGACGAGCTGGCCTGAGGGCGCTGAGGTGAGCGCTCCCAGGACTCCAGCACAGGGCAGCTGGCTCCCGTACAAAAGAAAAACACAGGAGCAAGAAGAGAAAGCCCTTCTCTCCCTGGACTGCCTTACAGTGACTCTCCAGTGCCCTCTATTAACAAACCTGATGTCACTGATTCAGCTGGCAAAGGAAAAACCACCGATAGGGCTCTGCTGCAGTGCCCAGAAGGGGAGATGTGAGAGGCGGTAATTGGCCCATCAGTCCATAGTCCTTTCAGGTCAGCAGCTTCAGGGTGATGGCTGGTGACGCCTAGGCGCACCTGCCTTTGCTGTGCTTTGGTGGCTGATAGAAGCAGTCTAATCACCCTCTCTTAGAAATGGCGCCCTGTTGGCCTTTGCTCTTGGTAGGTTCATTAGCTGCCTTGGTGAGTGGAAGTCCATGTATGAATAATTTCTTCAGTTTAGCCGCTATAATCACTTTAGAGCACTTGGGCAAGACAGGAAAGATTTTCTTCCGCTGAGATTATTCTTAGATGAGCATTCACATGCGACGCCAATGTCACCACTCTTTAATGGCTGTTATAAAGTGACCAGATTTTAACATTGGTAAAGCGGAACACCATTGACCAGGGGTGGGGGTGGGGTTCTTGATTAAAAATTTGGCTCTATATGGAGCAACAAAATTTTCATAGAACACAAAAATGGTATTATAATGTATTTATTAAATAATTAAAAATTAAAATACCACAGGACATGGGACAAATTATTAAAAATAGGGACTGTCCCACCTTATATTTGGACTATCCACCTTATATTTGGAGCCTCTTCCCCGGACCACTATCGCTAAATTTCCAATCATGTCCCTTCCAACTTCTGACCATCTGACCATCGGGTCAAATTGATGGAATCAGTAAAGCTCCATACCTGTGACCATCTCTTACTCTGCTTGTCGGGAGTATTTCTCTTCACCACCATGCTTTATTGTCACCCCGGAATGGGCTGGTTACCTTCAGTTGGTCTCAGCATACACAAGGAGACTTGGAAAAGTTCCCTTATTTTTAAATTCTATTTTCCATTAGCTTCTTAAAGCAAAGTCATCCAAAAATCGGATCCAAAGCCTTCCTCAGCCAGCTGGCAGTAAGGAACTCCTCATGAGGCCAGAGGCGTGAAGTGAGAGCTCTGTAGCCAGTGGGGGCCAAGGGGATCTGAATGACTTGCTCATGCACTAGGCTTAAGTCTTCCGGACTTGCTGACAAGGATACTTAGCCAGCGTTATGGCTCAACAAATCTGACAGTAGCCAGTTTATGATGAGTCGTTAAGATCGCATGGTAATTTGATGGTCAAATGTAGAGTCTAGTAGAGTATCTTTAGTAGAATTTGAACAGCAAGCTAGAAACTTACTCAAATGGAGACTCATTCTCTAAACTCTAAGGGTAGCAAAGCTTTGCCTCTAAATCCCAAAGGTCCGTCTTGAGGTTTACTGTGGGGGACTGCAAAGCCTTCTTTGCCTCGTCCCTCAACCATTACACCTCAAAAAAAAAAAAAAATTCGGGCTGAGCCCCGGTGGCGTAGTGGTTGTGCACGAGACTGAGGCCCACTGGGATGGAGGTTGAGATCCAGCAGCGGCTCCACAGGAGCAAAGGCTGGACCTCCTACTCCCACCACCAGAAGGCAGTGATGCCCCCCCAAAAAACCCCCCACAAAGTTCCTCATACCTGAACCAGTATTCTGTGATAAATGGAGAAAAGACTGACATTGTCAAGGATTCTGTTTTACTTGGATCCATCATCAATACCCACGGAAACAAAAGTTAGGAAATTAAATGACATTATTGGACAAATCTGCAAAAGACTTAAAGAGCTAAAAGGCAAAGAAAATATGAGGGTGACGTGCTCCTCACGCAAGCCATGACATTTTTAATCCCCTCATAGGCATTTTAAAGATGGACAATGAATTATGATAGTGATAAAGAATATTGACTACACCATTGGCTGTCAGAAAAATGAACAAATTTATCTTGGAATAAGTACAGCCAAAATGTCCCTTAGAATTGAGGGTGATGAGATTTTGTGTTATGTCGGTTGGGCAGCTTAAGAGGTACCTGTTCATGGAGAGAGACATGGTGGAGAGTCAGTGACAAAGAGAAAGACCTTCCACGTGGTGGAATGACAGTGGCTGCAACAGTAGGCCCAAATATAGCAACAAAATGGCCTTGTTCTCTCTCACCAAGAGTCACTACACTGACAGCAGTCTGTCTCTCTCTAAATGGACTTTCGGGTTATTATTAGGCTGAGAGCATTATGAACAATGTTATGAGCATTGTTTGTATAAACATGTTTCATTTATCTCAAACAGGCATGATAGATTTTTTATGAAACAAAAACACCTTTTCTGACATTCTCAAAGGTATGCTTCTTTAGGCTATATTAAGGACTCTCTTTTGTGAGTGAGGGGTGGGGGTCATTTAAGATCATCTCTGGGACCATCAGTGGCTTTACTGGGATATAATAACAATGCGTGTTCTAAACATGCTTCAGAAGTTACTAGCCAACTGCAACTATATACTTTTCAGACACATTTTTGCTTCCTTGGTCATTACTATCAGCTTGAAATGGCCGGTCTGACTTTCAAAAAATATCATATACAAGTATATTGAACCTTAAAAGCCTCTTATAAACATGATAAGGATAGTTATAACTGTCCTATCAAATATAAAGATACCTGATAACTTTAATAAGTGAATACATAGAACACAGTTTCCAGATTGTACCCTAATAAAGTTTTTGAATTGATTATCAAATTTTGTTTTGCTGCACTTTCTGTCAGTTCTCTTAAAATTTCCTTGCTATATCATAATTTAAAAAAAGCATTGCTGGGCTGAACCCTGATGGTGTAGTGGTTGTGTGTGGGACTGCGGCCCACTGGGATGGAGGTTCAATTCCAGCAGTGGGGCTGGGCCTCCTACTCCCACCACCGGAGAGCAGTGATGCCCCCCCCACCAAAAAAAAAAAAAAAAGCATTGCTGGCAACGTGTGCAAATGTGGTCTGCATACAATTGATGTATGTGTGGATTGTGATGGGAGTTGTATGAGCCCCCAATAAAATCATTGAAAAAAAAAGGATGGGAAAGAGGAACTTATACTAAGGGCTCAAGTAGAAAATATTTGAAAATGACTATGGCAACAGGTGTACAAATATGCTTGATACAAGTGATTTATTGAATGTTGTAAGAGCTGTAAGAGCCCCAATAAAATCATTGAGAAAAAAAATGCCTTGCTATAAAATCTTAGAAACTTTAAAAAAATGATTTTGGGGGGGCTCCTACAACTCTTACACAATCCAACCATCCATCCATCCATCCATCCATATGTTAAGCACATTTGTACATTTGTTGCCATCATCATCCTCAAAACATTTTCTTTCTACTTGAGCTTTTGGTATCAGCTCATTTTTATCCCTCTCTTCCTTGTGAGCCTTTGATAATTTATAAATCATTATTTCAAGAAATTTATATGACAAAGATGCCAAAGAAAACTACTTGTGTGTTTCCGTGCATGACATTTTCCGTCTAGATCCATGTGTTTCTGTTTGACCCAGTGGTTCTCAACCTTCTTAATGCCTGGGAGCCTCTCCACCCAGCCCGGACCTAGACCTGGTGTAAGCGTGCTCATCACTGTAGACCAGCGGTTCCCAACCTTCCTAAGGCCTCGGCCCTCTAACACAGTGCTTCATGTTGTGGTTGCCCAACCATAACATTACTTCTGTTGCTACTTCATGACTGTGATCTTGCTACTCTTATGAATCGGGCAACCCTGTGAAAGGGTCATTTGACCCCTAAAGGAGTCGCGACCCATACGTTGATAAATGTTAGTCTAACCCTTCCCTAAAGGATTTTGTGCTGTTTGATTTATATAATGTCAAAATGGGTAGTTTGATAACCTTGGAAGGACTGAAATGGTGTGCCCTTTAGACAGTCTCTGAGTTTGGCCCACACAATGAAGTCTGAAATGATAACTTGTCCTGTGGGCTATTGTAGCATAGGGCATTTTGGAAGTCGCCCTAATGTTATGGTGGGTTATGCTTGACCTGCTAACTACGAGGTCAGCGGTTCAAACCCACCAGCCACTCCCAGAAAGTAAGAGGAGGTTTTCTACTCTCATAATGGCCCCTGCTGCCCTGGAGGCTTGCTTTGAATCAGAACATGACATCATTGTGTCAACCACATGTGACATTTGTTGCCATCATCATCCTCAAGCCAGTTGACTAAATTGATTTGATGGCAGTGAGTTTAGGTTGTGGAGGACATTGTGTTAAGTGTAGACACATAACTTCCTAAAAATGAAAAAAAAATAGCACATACCAATTCCAGTATCATATTTACCAAGAGCTATTTTATAGAACTTTTCATTGGTTGTATCATTTTCTCTTGTCACCTTGATCATGGAGGTACATACTGTTCTGTGACTTCTTAGAAAAAAATAATAGTCTATTCAGACCGGGGTTGTTGTTACTCTGTATGTGTCACAATAGCTTGTTAATAATTTCCCAGTGGAGGCCACTACATAGTATGAGAAAGTTGGGAAGCTGCCATCTTACTTCCTGTGATTTCAGAAAGAGAGCTGCTTTTCAGATAATACGTTTGTCAACATAGATGCGATGCTAAAGAAAGCAGAGCTGACGTGCTGAGGAGCCGATGGCCCGTGTACACACTGAATGGAAGAGTCTTGTGGCGTTGACCTTTTGGAAGGCATCCTGATGTGCCTCTGGTGGGTTTAAACCACTAACCTCGTAGTTAACATAGTTTGAGCCACTAAGCTGGGGTGAGTAGTCAGATGCTTCACCATTTGTGCCACCGCTCTGGGCACCCTCGTTCCCCCTGGCTCTGAGTCACAGTGACCCCTGAGGGACAGAGTGTAACTGCCCTTCTGGCTTTCCGAGACTGTAAATCTTTACCACGGTAGATACCGTCCTCTTTGTCTGTGAAGCCAGCTCGGGGTTAGCAGCTCCGGTTAGCCCATTGCACCACCTTGGCTCTGTAGAGGTAAGAAGCTTGACTGGTGACTAAAGACTGTTAGGAAAAGGAGAGAAAGTATCTGACATATTTCAAGCTTTGGTTTAGATAGAATTTCAGAACAAATAGTCTGCCTCTGTATAGATTTCTGCTTGCAGACCTACTTGAACCCAAGCCCACTCTCATCAAGTTGGTCCTGACACAGTGTGGACGACCGCACAGTAGAACTGCTGCCTTGAGTGTCTATGACTAAATCTCTATGGGAACAGAAAGCCTGGGTTTGAACTCCTGGCCTGAGGTTCCTGGTGGGCCTGAGGTCCACCTCACAACCCACTACTCCACCTGGACTCCTGGCCGATCACATGACAGGTATGCAAATAGGCACACTTTATTCTTTTTTGGGGGAGGCATCATTGCCCTCTGGTGGTGGGAGTAGGAGGCTCAGCCTTTGCTTCTGTGGAGCTGGAATTGAACCTCCATCCCAGTGGGCTGCAGTCCCGCGCACAACCACGACGCCACCGGGGCTCAGCCCATACTTTTTTCTTTACACAAGATCATTTACTTGCTTTAAGGTCTGTCTTTTAGTGGGGAACTTTGTTTCCACCGCCATATCACTCTACTTTTCAGCTTTGTTCATTTTCAGATAATTCATTGCAGTGCCTAGCCAGAACTCACAGGCAGTGCTTATGATTATGGGGTTTATTAGGAGAGTTAATAGGTTACAAGTGAAGTGAGAAACATTCAAGATAACAGGATTTCAGTTCGGACATTTCTTCTCCTCTGCCTTGTTAGAGGTCAGTCTCTTTCTTGCCTTTGAGCTCTGGGCCTACCCTCTGCCTATTGGGCACAGTGTTAATAAAGCTCTTTTAGGGCTGCCAAAGAATTCCCAAAGGGCATGCCACTCCTCTATAAGGTGAAGGCCTTCAGTTTCAGTTCCAGCTCCCGCATTGGCCTCCCATTTTGAGGCAAGCCAGTCTTATGGCCCAACGCCCTCAGCTTGACTTGCTCTGTGAGCTGGGAAGTCCACTGCTCTATCTCCAGCTCTGTCTCTCCTCTGCCACGTGCCTGGCTCCACAGCTCTCCTGGGTCAATAGAAGGTTCAATGCTCAGCGATCCAAAGCACAAGCTCCCCTTCTGGCACCTCTCTCTCTCGCTCTCTCTCTCTCTCTCTCTCTCTCTCGGTATCACTGCCCTCTGGTAGTCGTGAGAGCTACCCAGTGCTGCTCCTGAAAGCTGTCACTGGATTTGAACCGCCATGCCTGTGGGCTGTTGTCCCGCACTCAACCACTTACGCCACCGGGGCTCAGCCTGGCACTTCTCTTTTATTGGTATATGAGGTCCTTTTCCTCCTCCTCCTTGATTTTATAATCAAGAGAATGGCAATCATTCAGAAGCCTATCTCTAATTCCCCCAACCTTCTTTTACCCAGACCCATCAGGAAAAGGTCATTTTGGGGAGAGTTACAGACACTATAGCTAGAGGAGCCACATTAAATAAATCACTGTACTGCGGGGACTTTAACAGCCTTTCTCTAATAAGAATGATGAGGATAATCTTAATGCCTAGATCAATTTCATTACAATGAGTAATTGGAGCATTTCCTCTCTGAAGGAGAAGAGACATTATTGGGTGAAATTATGGGTGAAATAGGGGCCCTCTCCCCACCTCCTTGCAGGGACATAGAGATCCTAAATTTTACGCCTGCTTCCCGCTCTTCCCCCTTTTTTAAAGCGCAGTGGTCTTAAAGATTTCTCACATCTATTCTGACAACTCTATATATGAGCTCTGAAAATGAAAAGTTTGCCCTCAACAAAACAGACTGAAGTTGATTGGAGTGTGACTATTCTTAGGCAAATTTCATTTACCCCAGTGTACACTTTCACAGTTTTACAGCAGCACTATTCACGTTTGCAGTTAAGGAATATTGCCACAGGTCCTGCTAGAATGTTATCTAATAATACGATGTTTAGGTATTATCTTTTCAATTCTAAACAATTCTGAATTTGGAGATACCATTGAATTTTGAATACAAGGGAGTCATGAGAGACTGTGTAGCTTTGGGGGCATCCTTTGGCCCTTCGTGACCTCAGGTTCTGAGTTGGGACCCAGACGCTAGTGTTCTGTCCAGTACTGACCGTGCTTTTAGTGTATAAAGTTTATGTGCTTTAGTCCTAGCTAGATTCCTGACTGCTTGCCCTCTGGCTGACAATGACTACACGTTAAAAGCTCAATGTCCTCCTCCTTTTCTCTCCCGTTTTGCTCCCTTTTAGTCTTCTGCATCAAGGACAGTATCTGCCCTGTTAAAAGCTGCCATCTTGAGGAGGTGTCACTTAGGAGACCCGCGTTCTAGTAGTTGCTTCTAGCTGTGCTAGTAGCTACGGAGACTCAAGCACATCACTGAGCCTTGCTCAGTCTCTTCACCTGCTCATGGAAGCCCAAACATTGTTACTGTCACCTAAAACAGTGGATCCATGTCCTTGTCTGATAACCTTCATTAGTTACCACTTAGGCGGCTCGCAAGGGAGCATTGACAGCATCACACGTTGGTGAGGGAATGTTCACATTACCCCAGTTTCCAAGTGATGTTTGCTATTTTTCCCTATTTATTCCAAAGCGAACTCACTGCCATTGAGTCGATACCAACTTACAGTGACCTTGTAGGACAGGGTTGAGCTGCCTGTGGGTTTCTGCGTCTGTAACTTTACGGAGTAGAATGCCCCAAGAGAGTGGCTGCTGGTTTCCTACTGCAGACCTTGCAGATAGCCGCCCAGTGCGTGACCACTACGGTTCCTCAAGCCCCCGTGTACCTGACAGGATGCAATGCACGTGCCACGCAGAGCACAATTGTATAGCTTATTTTCTTGACATCTACTTTCCAAATGACTCCTCCTTAACAATCTTCAGCAATAACCATGAAAGCTGGAAGGGTCAGTTATTCTCTAAGCCAGATTCAGATAGTAATTGACATTGCAAGACTCCCGATTTGGAACGCTGGGAAACAGTCAAAACAGTGACAAATGTACCTGAAAACTCAGTACAGTTAAACTTACTTGGCTGCTTCAAGTCAAAATGACTGCTGCCTTGCTCACAAGTCTTGTTCATAACTTGCAACACTCGGTTTCATGTGATAGCTTTATATTCTTATTATTGCATAACTCAAACAGCACTGTACCTTTTCATATTTCCTTTTTAGATATTTTATTATCTATATTTTATTAAATTCTTTTTTTTTTTTTTTAGTTTTTTAGGCATCACTGCCCTCTGGTGGTGGCAGTAGGAGGTCCAGCCTTTGCTCCTGTGGAGCTGGAATTGAACCTCCATGCCAGTGGGCCGCAGTCCCGCGCACTACCACTACGCCACTGGGGCTCAGCCCTAAATGTTTTAGTATGAATTGTGAACATTTACAGAGCAGATCTTCAGGCTTACATTCAACAATTCACACATGTTTTGTTTCATCTCTTCCATTGCAATACAGTCTATGTACCAGCACTGACTCTCACCTTTCTCCTTGTGTTTCCTGGTTCCATTCCACCTTCTTTCCTAAGACTGTGAACTTTGTCCCTGGGGAAATGCTGCCCTTCTGATATTAAATGACTGATTATTCTATTACAGGGGTAAGTCCCGCCCTGAGAGTCCATGTTTTCTTTCTTTGTGGATGACACTAATTGATGAGGTGGTACTTAATTAATTGAGGTGCAAGAAAAATAATGTTCTGGCCATTAGTGATGACTTAAGATATTAAATTATTCTTGAATAGGTGATAGTTCAGCGTAGTGAAAACACTTAAAAAACAACAGCAATGACTGAGCCCTGGTGGTGTAGTGGTTGGTTGTGTGTGGGACTGTGGCCCACTGGGTTGGCGGTCCAAATCCAGCAGCAGCTCTCCAGGAGCAAGGCTGGCCTCCTCCCACCAGAGGGCAGGAACATAAGTTTTATGTTGGAAATGATTTTCTTCCTACCTGATTCTTAGTTCTTCTCAGAGACAGACACCATTATCAGTTTCTTATGTTCACCAGCCTTGTGGGGAGCCCTCGCACTGCCTGAGCTCCTTATTATAATAAGTCCTTAATAAATGATGTTCACGATTTATGAAGCAAGAAAAACAAATGGTTTGCAGTGAATACCAGGGGAAAAAAGCCAAGATGTGAAAATGATGTGAGGGCCTGTTTTCTTGTTATATATGCCTTGGAACTGCATATGTGTAATATTTAGCTTGAATTAAAAATTAACTTTAAAAAAGTAGTAACTACAGCTAAAGACAATGAAATAAAAGTCATACACAGATTGACAATTGGATATCCCCTTTCAGAAGGGTCACAGGAAGAGAGGAGCCAGGGTATAGGATAGCACCCATGAAACATACAGCTTTTCTCTAGTTCTTTAATGCTTCCGCCCCCCACCCCACTATCATGACCCCAATTCCACCTTACAAATACTGCTAGACCAGAGGATGTACAGTGGTACAGATAAGAGCTGGAAACACAAGGAATCTAGGACAGACAAACCCCTCAGGACCAATAGTGAGAGTAGAGATACTAGGAGAATAAGGGAAGGGTGGGGAGAGAAAGGAGGAACCAATCATAATGATCTACAAATAGCCCCCTCCCAGGGGGACGGACAAAAGAAAAGAAGGTGAAGGGAGACATTGGTCAGTATAAGACATGGGAAAAAATGATGTCAAGGGTTCACGAGAAAGGGGTAGGAGACAATGAGCTGATACCAAGGGCTTAAATGGAAAGAAAATGTTTTGAAAATGATGCTGGCATCAAATGTAAAAATATGCTTGACACAATGTATGTAAGTATGTTAATGGAATCATTTGAGAATCATCTGTTCACTTTTATTTAACTTAGCACACATCCCCTGTGAATGAGGGTAGAGCCCTGCAAAATTACAGTACCATAACCACACCTAGGAAAGTCAACACTCATTCTCTATAGGATGTAATGTTCCAGTTGTATTTGTATCTTCCTGTCTTTTGTCACTGAGTTTTTTGTTGTTTGCTTTTTGAGGATCGAGGTAAGGTTCTTGATTACATCTGATTGTTTTGTCTCTTTAGTCCTTTTTAATCTAAGGTCATTTCTTACGCATTTTCCCCCTTATGGTCTTGAACTTCTGAACGGACTGGACAGTTGGAGGAGCCCTTGTGGCTCCATTGGTAAGTGTTGGAGTGCTAGCCTCAAGTTTAGCGGCTTAAACCCATCACCCCCACAGGAGAATGATAGGGCTATCTGCTCACGGAGAAATTTATAGCCTTTAGAGGGTCACTTTGAGGAAGAAGGAACTTTGGTGGTGTAATGGTTATCATTGGACTGTTAGCCTCAAAGTCAGCACTTTGAAACCTCCAGCCAACTCTGTGGAAGAAAGACTAGGCATTTTACTTTCATAAAGAGTTGAACTCTGGGAAACTAGCAGCTCTGCCCTGCCCTATAGGGTCACAAAAAATAGACTCGGTAACAGTGAGTTGTGTTGCCTTTTTTAATTTGGTTGTTTGTTTTTATGATTAAGAATTGGCTAGAAGGCAGTGGGTTGAGGACAGTTGTCTTTTAAATGTGTGTGTGTGCGTACGTGTATAAAGTAACAAAAATGAGTCTATCTATTGCAGATTTCAGTTGAAGCTGTTGCAGATTTCATCTCAACCACCGCTATAAAGCAGATACTATTCATATAAAGTTATGTTTACAAGATATAGTTAACTATTAAAGGTAGCTTAGTGGCACAAGGTCGGTGGGTCAAAGGCACGAGTCACTGTAAGGCTGTTCCCGTAAAGATTTCCAACCCAGGAACACTGCTAAGAGCGCCTCTGTAGGTTGGAGTCACCTCTCTGCTGATTTGATTAGGTGTGGCAGTCTGTCCAGTATGCAGTGTCATGATGAAGAAGTCTCAAATACCTCGAGTCACCAGAATGTGACACAGGGCCATGAAGGGAGCACCTCCTCTTAGGAAACCGCCACCAATAGACTTGCTCAGCCCAGGCCTGCCACAAGCCCTGACTTTGTGAAAAAGACGTGCACCTCAAGAGCATGAAGTATGTAGCATGAAACATTGCTGGGAAATCATTTAAAAGAACCTTTTACTCAACAGAATATCAGAGTGTTATTTAAATTATTTTACAAAGTAATACATTTGTCAAATCTGCGATTCCATTCTTGGAAATTTTCAAGCTCATCTGTTTGGATAGTGGAAAGTAGCTACCTCGCTTTTTCCCTTCACCTCTCCTGTGTTGTCAAGCAGCTGTACTTGCATGTCCTTTTTTATTCGTGGAAACAAAAAGAAGTCTCACGGAATGAAGGCAGGTGCATGGGGCAAGAGAGGCGTGCTGATTTTTGCCCAAAATCGGTGCACTGAAATGCCAGTGAGCAGGTGCATTGTCGTGGTGGCACAACCAGTCCCCCGTCTGCCACAAATCAGTCCTTTTTTGTCACACACTGTTATGCAATCTCTTTAGAACCTCTAGATAGAAGCTTGATTAACAGTTCAGCCTGGTGGAGCGAACACCAAATGCAGTATCCCCCTCACATAGCCTTCAGGTTTTTTGAGGGGTACCCCCATACTTCAAATACTTCTGAATTCAGTGTTTCCCTCACTCTTAACCCTTCCCCCCTAAACTCTGCATTCTTCTTTCAGTGTCATGTCAAAACAGTTTTGACATCTTCTCGAGGGGCTCAGATAAGATTCTTTGAGTTTCAAGAACAAAAAGAAGTGTAAAGGAACAAGATCAGGGCTGCAGGGAGAATGGGGCAAGATTTCCCAATGGAATTCTCTTAGGGCAGCATTAGTTTTTTTCCTTTGTTTTATTTATTTTTTGGGGGGGGCATCACTGCCCTCTGGTGGTCGTGGGAGCTACCCAGCCTTGCTGCTGCTGGATTTGAACTGCCAAGCCAGTGGGCCGCAGTCCCGCACTCAACCACTAAGCTACTGGGGCTCTGTTAAAGTTTCCCATTTTCCTTTGTTTTATTTTTTTGTTTGTTTTTTTTTAGCATTAGTTTTTTACTTAGCCTCATAAACGTGTTTCTGAAACGTTTTTCCCAGTTGAAAGTTTGTTATGAAGGAGATCCATATTATCAATCAGCCCCACAGCTCAAGCTCTCCATAATCAAGGCTTTTTCAAGTTTCTCCCAGCATCCCATTACCACCCTCCTTTGACGCATACCTACTCTTGTTGTTGGTCGGTGCCATGGGGGGCGTATGGCCCTTAGCAGCGCAGAAGGAAACCCTCTCACTGCAGAGGAAACACGGTCTGGTGCCATCTTTACCGCTCTTCCTGGGCTTGATCCAGTGCCTCTTAGGAAGGGCCTTCCTCTTCCCTGCCCCCGCCACTTTTCCAAGCCTGATTTCCTTCTTCTTGGACTGGTCTCTCCTGACAACATGTCCAAATTAGATACGAGCTTTGCCTCCCGGGAGCTTTCAGGCTGTACTTCTTCCAACATACGTTTGTTTCTCCTTTGGGCATTTCTTGGTACTTACACTATTCTTCACCAGCACCGCGGTGCACGCACATTAGTACTGTTCTTTGTTTCCTCCTTTAGAGTCCAACGTTCCCATGCATAGGAGGTAAATAAAAATGGTAATTAATTATACCCTTGCCTGGGTCAGGCGTATCTTGGTCCACAAAGTAATGTCCCTGTTTTTCCACACTCTCAGGAGGTCTTGGGCCGCAGAGTTAGCCCCTGCAGCGCTGTGTTTGACCTCGTGACTGCTGCTCCCATGAGCACTGACTGTGGAGCCAGGCAGGACAAAGCCTTTTCTCCATCCACTGTGGTGGTCCCTACTGGTCCAGTTGTGCGGACTGTGGTCCTCCTCACACGGAGGTGCGGTCCACACTGAAGGCTGCAGCCTCCGCGGCAGCACGTGCTTCAAGTCCCTTCCTTCAAGCAGGTTTGTGTCCTGCTCAGGATGCCGATTGAGAAGTGTGGGGATAACAGTCTAGTTCCTGGGGTCTTAGTCCAAAAAGCTAGGCTTCGCTCGGAGCAGCGGATGGGGGAAAACCGCTGGCCCTTGTCCTCGCACCCACACGCTTGCCCCCTCTGCCACCAGGGCCCTTGCAGTTGTATCGGCCTGTTCAGATCTTAGGGATTCAGAGTGGGAGCGGCTGGCTGGATGCTCTCGATATAAGCAGTCCTGGTCGCACAGTGCTAGCTTCTTGTTGGCGACCCACACCAGGGGGGTGGGGGCGGGGGGGGGTACTTGGAAACCACCAGCACACTCTGAGAGAAAAAGAGGAGGCATTCTACTCCACATACATACCCAGTTCCAGTCTCAGAAACCCCCAGGAGCGGTCCTGCCCTGTCCTCTAGGGTAGAGGTTTTCTTGAGTCACTCCCCTTCCTGGAGACGCCTTTGCTCTGCCATGAAGGAAAGGTCTGTAAACAAAGGGCTCTTGGGCATTGAGTCCCTCCTTCCGACCCATTCACCCAGAGTCAGAACTTCCCCTTTGGGTTTCTAAAGCTATAGCTCCACACGGGGTCAGAAAGCCTCCTCTTTTTCTCTCAGAACAGTTGGTGACTTTGAACTACAAACCTTGAGGTTAGCAGCCCCTTGACTAAGCCTCTACATCACTGGGGCTTCTGGTATAAAGTGAGAGAGTACGGTTAAAGAACTTTGAATAGTCCACGATTATCAAGGGGTTTAAAAGGCCCTGTTAGTTAAATTTAAGCCCCCTCTTAGAAAATTTAAATCTGAGAAGTTCAGACCCTTTTCTGTGGTGTGGATGAGAATGAATTCATCTGCTTGGCTGTGAGGTCCCTATGAAATAACTTCTGTGAAAAATGCAAAGCTCATTGCGACATAGTTGATGCCATAGCCACCCGAGAGGGCGGGGGAACTGCCCCTGTGGGTCTCTCTGGGAGTAGACAACCTGACTCTCTGGGGGTAGACAGCCCTGTCTCTTCAGGAGCGGCAGTGCCCAACCACTGTGCCCCAGAAATGACAAAGCTCCTGAAAATGACAAAGAACTATAAAACATGCAACACAATTTTACGAGCAAATTGCAGCAGGAAGCAGCTGCTCTGGGCTGCTGCTGCTGCAGTTCCTGGGGTGGTGAAGAGAAGGTCTCGGAACTTCCGCTGGCCTGGTAGCTGGACTGCAAGCAGTGAAATCGATACCGCTCTCATTTGTGTTCCGGAATGGGAAGAAAGGTGGGTCTGATCTCTCTCTCTCTCTTTTTGTATCCTTACAGCTGTATTATCAAGTCCTCAACTTTGGAATGATTGTCTCCTCAGCGCTAATGATCTGGAAGGGGTTAATGGTAATAACTGGAAGTGAAAGTCCAATTGTAGTGGTGCTCAGGTAATCATTTTTATTTTCAAGGTATGCAATTGCGTGGCATAAAAGAGTCCTACGTGGGAGAAAAACTGAACTGTTGACATGTTCTCAGCGACTGGTACATTAGCCCCTCTGAAAGGGCGCTTTGCCAGAAGAGAGCCAGCTAGACAGTTGGTCCCCGAGGACTCCTGATTCCCAGGGAGTGCTCACACTCTCGGCACTGCTCAGCAGAACTCCACAGCCCGAGACCTTTCTAACAAAGCTTACACGAGAGCTCTATCTGGGGGGCGCATGTTGTATTTGAATCCCTGTAAGAGTGTTTTGTATTTGGTTTCCCTGAAATTCTCTATTTTCTTCACTTTCCATTTTGCGCCACCAGGCCTAACAGTCAGTTGTTAGTTCAAGAGATTTTATAATACCTCTGTGAATTAAGAGTTTTTCTGCAGCATACTCCCCGTGTCAGTATAGGAGTATGACTAATTATTTTTGTTTCATGCTGACCTTTAAATATCACTTCTAAATTAGACTCAGAAATATTAAAGATGTTGATGCCATTTCTTTATGGGATAAAGACCACTGATTCTTTTCCTCCCTTCACTCTATTTTCTCCCCAATCCTTGTAGTGATTCGGAAATACAATGTCGTAATTCATTTGGATAAATACGAGTTGGTTATTTGAATCATTATATTTTATTTTGGGCTTAATTTTGTAAACCTTCTGAAATCCTTTTTGGAAATAATGGAGTATAAATGTAAAATAAATGGAATAATTACATTATGTTGACAATAATATGGTTTTTTTTAATCATTGTATTGGGGGCTCTTACAACTCTTCTTATAAACCACACATCAGTTGTATCTGACATATTCGTACATAGATTCCATCGTTCTTTTCTCGACATTTACTTTCCATCGAGCCCTTGGGTCAGTTCCTCTTTTTTTTCCCCTCCCTCCCCCCCAACTCTTCCCTTGGTAGATTATATATAGTTTATTAATTATTTCCAAGTCTCACACCAACCACGTCTCCTTCCCCTCTGGTTTCTGTTGTTCTTCCCCCTGGATGAGGGTGTGTGGTTATGTGCTCTTCATTGCGATCAGTGTCCCC
>PVJH01028929.1:0-26688 GCA_004026705.1 Nesogale talazaci | reverse complement strand
GAGGAAAGGGTCTCTGGGGGCAAAGGCTCTGTTTCGAGAAATCAAGTTTCCTTAGGGTCAGCTGACAGGGGAGGGAAGTTTTTGTGGGGGTGCGGGCAGGGGAGACCACAAGCCTACCTTCTTCTTAGCAGCACTCTGGGACCACCCGGTGTGAAAGTGACAGGTCCCTAACACACACTTAACAAGTCTCAATAAATACCAAACTCTTCTCAACCTCTGAGTCTGTGTCTGCTCAGAGTGGCCCCAGAGGACAGGGCAAAACCGCCCGCCCCATGCCCACCCGTGGGTTTCTGAGACTGGAGTGCTTTATGAGACTGAAAGACCTTTCTCCCTCTGGGAGAAATTGCTGACCTTGCAATTAGCAGCCCAATAGGTAGACACTGTCCACCAGGGCTTCTTAAAACATAGCAGGAGGAGGCATCTTTGCCTTGGCCATGGCTATCTCTACAGAGACACACCGTGCCTGCCAGGCCTTGTGGCTGGTGATGTTTGCGCCCTGTGAGTTATTTATGACAGGCATTAACCAAAGACTTGCCGGCGGTGTTGGGCAAACCGGACCCTGGGTAATCTCATGATGCGCTGATGGAATGATGTTGGAAAGAAGCTCTTGTGGCCTAGTGGGTCACATCCGGGGCTGTTGCCAGCCGGTCAGAGTCCTTGGAACCTCCCAGGCTCTCCCAGGGAGAAAGATGGCTCTTTCTGCTGATTCTCAGTCCCGGAGACACACAGGGGCAGTTTTACTCTGTCCTGCAGTGTCACTTTGGGCAGGAATCTACCCAATGGCCCTGTGTGCTTTGGAATGCTGCTCTGGTGTTTACCTGAGGGGGCTTAGAAGTGGGAGTGGGGTGCTTGTTAACACTATGTAACAAGAAAAGCTTTCATTTTGAAGTAAGACATTCTTATACCACTCTCAGCTGGGACTGCTCGTTGTCATCGAGAACCCCCAGCACAAAGGCTTCCGAGCACTGAGATCCAGAGGATTTTCACTGGCAATTGCCAGGCCTTTCTTCCTGCTCTGTCTTGGTCTGAAAGCTGGTTCTGGGTCATAGACACATATAGATCTCCACTGGCAGATACGTGATGACTGCCCTGAGGACAACAGCCAGGGATAGAGTCCCGGCCTCCTGCACGGAAGGCAGGAAGTATACCCCAGAGCCACTGCTACCCCTAATGCTACTTGAGTCAGGTGTAAGGCCACCCCCTGGTGGCAGGGCCCCAGGAGGCATCTCAGAGAGCTGGTGTCTGTAGAAGGCACAGCTACGGGCAAGTCCCACAAGGCTCTTGAAGAGCCACCTCCACTCAGCACCAAGTAAGCCCCTCGGCATGACATGACATGCACATGCCTGCAGGATGCGTGCAGACTCCTCTTAGCCAACCCGGGCCTCCTTGCTGTGTATGGCTGCCAAGCGGATGCTGGGGACTTAACTTTTCAATGGGACAGTAAACAGCGTCTATCTGTCTCTGAGGCACAGTGCAGGGCCAAGTGGGGTGCTGTGCACACAGCCTGCAGCCGAGGCCTGGACAGGATGGTGCTTCCCTACCCAGGAGCCGGACCTGTTTCGAGCTCAGAGGCCCTCACCGACTGACAGTGTTTGGAGGGGTGCGTAATCTCCAGGACTCTTAAAAGCCCCTTTCATGTAAATAAAAGGGAAATCACAGGCCTATTCCCTCCACACCCCCCCTACATCTGTCAAACATGCCTAACAGAAAAGCCACTGTCACCCTGGCCTGCAGCCAAAATAAACCATTTGGAAATACTGTGTGACCCAGCTGCTGCACCCAACCCCAGAGGCCCCCCTGTCAGACCCCAGAGGAGACGGACGGGCAGTCATATGCACCAATCACAAAATCTCACCACTGCCTTGTAGCCCATTTCAAAGGGGGCTGGTCGGGGCATTTCCCAAACGTGACTTGACCTAAGGGAGTGAATGCATGTCCCAGAACCCCCCTCTCCACCCTCCACTCACAACAACAGGGATTTGCTTGCACCACATCCAGGAGAGGTGACTTGCAGATAGCCAATGCAGGTTCAATAGCACCCGACAGTGAGTCCAACTCGACCGACAAACAGAAGCAGCAAAAACAGAACACTCCCACCGGAAGCCAACACACAAAACCCAACGCTGCCATTGAGTCAGTTTTGATTCATCGTGAGCCAAGAAGGCAGACTAGAACTGGCCCCGTGTGGTTCCAAGGCTGTACATCTTTAAGGGAGTGGAAAGCCTCTTCTTTCTCCCCTGAAGTGGCTGGTGGGTTTGAACTGCTGACCTGTTGCTTAGCAGTCCAACTTGCAACCTCTCTGCCATTAAGAATCCTTAAAAGGCAAGAAGCACCATCCAAAGAGAGGTCTTGGTGCATTCGCAGAGTGGTGGCAAGTCCTGTTAGCTGTTCACCGGGACTCAGGCTAGGTTCTGTGATGACAGTTCCAGTACAAGGGTGTGGGTGTGGGTGATAAGAGTCACCTTGTCAGGTGACAGGCCAGATAAAAGTCTTGGTCTGTGTGTGTGTGTGTGTGTGTGTGTGTGTGTGTGTGCTGAGGCTGCAGCAAGGGTGGTTGACCCCAGCCCAGGGTCAGCTGCCATCATACTGGCCTCTCCTGAAGCTGTGTGAACATGATGTGTGACACAGATAAGAGTCAACACGTTTGACGACCGAGCTCGGCTGCCCTGTTCAAACACAACAGTGACATGAATGCAGGGCGTGTTGAAGGGAGTGAGTGTGTGTCCCTGTGGCTGGCGGGGGACGGAGAGCTGGGTGACAGGCCCTCTGGTCTGCCATTCAGATGACTGAGGGCCTATCAAGACCAGTTTCATGGAGGTCTGGCCATTAGGGGAGAGGAGAACAAATGGCAGGCCTGTCACGACTGACTTGGGGCTTAGCTTAAGGAAGTCTGTGGAGGAAACTTTTCCCCCGGTTTTTTTTTTTCCCCTTTCTTTCTTTTGCAGTCTTCTTTTCAGGTCTGAAAATAGAAATGCTGTTCGACAACTCTGAGCTCACTTTGAAGTGCAAGGAGCAGGTCTTCTGTGGGCAGCCCATGGGCAAGCTGTGGGGTGGGCCTTCCTTTGAAGGCCGGCAAAGGCCAGGCTCCTTTGATGAGAGCGCTGGGTTTTGAATATAGAAGCAAGGTGGTGGTGGGGGGGGGAGGGCCCCCCCCCCAGAACAGGAGAAAGAAAGCCCTGGCCCTCTACGGGTGGGGTGGAGGTCCCCCTGTGAGTGGAGTCCTGATGGTGTGCTTACAGCAGCCTTCTAGAAAGCCATCCTAACCCCATGAAATCTTGAGGTGTGTGCGGTGTGCGGTGTGCGTGTGTGCGTGTGTGTGTGTGTGTGTGTGATGGTGGGAGTGGGGTTCCTTCCTGCAGACAGCCGATGGCTGGCACACAAAGAGCCGACCTGGTAGCCAGGGCTATGTGGCGGTCATGTACTTGATGTCAGTTTCATGATTGGGAGTCTAGGGGTGGAGTCTAGCCTGTCACTCTGGAGATAGCCCATGAGGCTATGTGGGCATGGCTTTCTCCTGAGAATTCTGGGAAGTCTCGTGGTAGTTCCCAAGTGAAGAAGAGAGACTTGATTCACTCTTGGGGAGTCAGTCTACTGACAAGATGAGATGACAGCATGCTGATTGATCCTGATTCCTGGAGAATGGAGGAGTCAGAGGAGAGGCTACATGGACTTGCCCTGATGGAGCTAAACCTTTGGGACCCGAGAAGCCACATGGAGACCCCTGCCAGTGCTGAGATGCTTGGGAGGCCACGGGGAGACCCCTGCAAGCACTGAGATGCTTCTACTGCCACCGGACACACAGACTCTGCACCCACTCGCCTGTGACTGTCCTAGTGTCATTGTACATGTTTCATAAGTCGGAAATAGACTTTATAGACTGGTATCAGACATATGGGCTAATATCGCACTTTTGACCTTGGATTAGACTGGGTTGGGATGCCTTCTCAATGTTGTATTCCTCTTGTATATAAACCTTTCCCTTATATACTGTTGGCGTGTTTATGAATTTGTTTCTCAGACTAACCCAGGCTATCTGTTCTTTTACTTGTCATTCATGCTACACATAAACAGATTTCCTCCAACAGCAGATAGTCTACAGGTGCTTTTCAAAGCGATGTGTTTATTACCATCACCAGGGCCCAGATTCGGGAAGCAGCGATGAGCCCCAAGAAGCCCCCGTGGTCTGCTGCTCTGGCTGCAAGGCCAGCCATGGAGCTCTGATGACCAACCCGCACAGGGAAGCAGCCTGCTTGTGGAGCCCAAGCTTGCAGCTAAGCGAGCTATTTAACATCCTGTGCAGGGGGGAAACAGTAAGGGGAAATGAAATGGATGACTCAAAATAACCCTTTGCAGGGCTGGCAAGAGTGAAGCCACCGGGAGGGCTGCGGTACTCTATGGTGTCCCATTTCCTTTATCCCAGCAGCCTGCAGCCCACCCTGCAGCGGTGCCAAATGGCTCTGCAACTCCACACTCTCCACCCTCGGGAAGTCGATGCCTTCTCCCCACCACCTACAGGACAGGCTAGAAGTGCCCCCGTGGGTTTCTGAGCCTGTAACCCTTGAAGGGCGGATAAAGTCTATTCTTTCTCCTATGCATCACTGGTGGTTTTGAACTGCTCACCTTGGGGTTAGCAGCCCATTGTGTGACCACACCACCAGCAGGACTCCTGGCACCAGTCTCAAGGGGACTGGAAATCAGAGCACTGCTTCTTCCTCCTCGTGGTGAGCATCAGGTTTCTAACGGCATGTGCTTTAAGATAGCACGTGGGTCTAAATGCATGTCCAAATTGCCCCTACTGAACCCAAAGCCATAAAAAAGAATAACAGGATGAACTGTGTGCCAGCTACAGGTTCTACTATCAACTTGAGCAAAGGGGTGGAGTGTAGCAGGTCAATCAGGCCATAGCCAATGAGGTCTCTGTGGGGGATGGCCTTCTCCTGAGGATTCTGGGAACTCTTGTCTTCCTCCCTGAACACACACACTTGTGAGATATTCCTGATGATAAACCATATGGAGCTATGCTCGTGGAACCAGAACCCTGGACCTGGAGGAGTCACATGGAGGCCCACATCAGCGCTGAGATGCTTCTACCTCCACTGGATCCACGAGACTTTCTGCCCACTGCCCTGTGTTCTTCCTGAATCTGGCATCATTGCACATGTTGTGTGAGTTTGAAGAAGAATTTATAGACTCGTATGGGACATATGGGCTAGTATCAGGCTTATGAATTTGATCTGGACTGAGCTGAGATGTTTTCTCAATATACAATTGCTTTAAAAAAAATAAAACTCATACACATATGAGTATACATGAATTTGTATCTCTAGCCTACCTAGACTAACACAGATTGTTAACAGGGGTGGGGAGTGGCGTGGACCTATTGGTCATTAAGGGACATTTGAAATGGATAAGCTAGTGCTGGTGGGTGCAAATGTGCCTGGGCTGCCTCGGTCCAGCTACATTAACAAAAGGCTCAGCATACGTTGTACTGTATTTTTCGGACCATAAGATGCACTTTGTTGTCCCCCAAAGTGGGGGCAAAATGAGAGTGTGCCTTATGGTCTGAAGGTATGGTATCCCAGAACATTTTGGTATCCTGGTACTATTTGGTTCAGAATATTCTTTCTTATTTTCCTGCTCTAAAAATTGGGTTTGTCTTATGGCCAGGTGTATCTAATGGCCCGAAAAAATCCGGTAGTAGTGTAAAATGTTACCAAAAGAAGAACAAAAATAACGTCAAATGACCCTACTGCCATCTTGTTGATTCCAAGTCACAGTGAACCAATAGAACATAACAGACTATTCTTTGGGACTTCTGAGACTGCATATCTTGACATGCATGGGACGGCTGATCTTCCTGCAGAGGGGCTGGCGACTTTGAACCAGGGTTCCTTAAACAGGTCCGAGAAGTACTGACTTCTACAAGTGTTGTCAGGTTCCAATTGTATCCTACCAAAGAATACAATGTCATCGCCAAGCCATCTCAACGAGGATTTGGAGTGCCTTCCCCACTGTGGGGCTCACTATCCAGCCCTGTAGCAGACACTATCCTGCTGCCATCCATCAGAGTTTCAGTGGTGAATCCCTCAGAAGTGGACAACCTCTTCCTTCTTCCTAGTCTCTTCTTAGTCTGGAAGTTCTCAGCAGGAGGGACCCTATTGGTCTCTGAAATATGGGAGTCTAGCTCCTGGCATCGCAGTGACAGGTGAGCCAAGGGAGTACAACACACTGACAGAAGAGGGGGTGGGGAGGTATCAAAGCAGGGGTGGAGGCAGGAGAGCCAAATTCAATTTTTAGAAATGATCTGAAAAACGCTTTTGTGATCTAAGGGTGTGTTTGTTAAAGATGGCAGGCAATAGTTTGGGCTCTTCAGAAGCTAGCTAAATAGCCCACGATGTCGGAGCAGTAGTTACTAGTACATAGGAATGGTGAGGAGGGGCTGGGTGTTTTCATGAAGGGACAACAGAAAAACAATGAGATCAAATTAAGCTCTTTCATGCAGACCTGTGAATGAGGGACCAAAGGACTATCAAAACGTGTTAGGACGGAGTCTGAAGCAGGCTGGACATGAAGGTAGCTACAGGTATGAGGCCAGGAGCTAACTCATTCATGGCCAACGGCTCAGAGAAAGTACAGGAATTTGAAGTGTTAGAGGGAGAAGTCATCATGCCAGGATCGCCTTTAAGATGACTGCTATTGCTTTGTCTTTCTAAAATTGTGGTCAATGTACATGTCGCAAAACATTTTCCATTTCAACATGGTTCTATAAATATAGGTGCCAAAGACTCGATTCCTTGGGAGGCTGGTATTGGTGAAGAATTTTGAAAGTCCTGTGGACTACCAGAAGAACAAATAACCGGTCTTGAAGGAAGTACAGTCAGAATACACCTTCTTAGCAAGGATCTGAGGCTCTGTCTCACATACTCTGGGCATGTGATCAGGAGAGACCAATCCCTGGAAGAGAACATCATGCTTGAGAAAGTGGAAGGTCCAGTGAAAAACAGGCCATCAAGGAGATGAATTGACACAGCAGTTGCAACAAAGGGCTCAGCTCTAACAGCGGTGAGGCTGGTGCACAACCAGGACAGGTGGCCCAGAGTCGGCCCTGACTCCGTGTCAGGGGGCAACAGCAACAGAGACCCATGGCATGGTGGTGAAGAATTCCCATGCCAACAGAAAGGCTGGTGGCTTCAACCCACTTGGCAGCTTTTCTGAAGAGAGACCTGGTGCGAGGCTGGTGCCAATCCATCCCCGGGGGTCTCTCTGAGTTGGAGTGGACTTGACAGGACCCAGTGACACCCACGTGGACCTCCGTGCGCAGGCCATGAATTATGCTCTTGACCTGCTTCCGTCATCGCCGCCCTCCATTTCCATCACCCTGCACAGAAAAGTTCAGTATTTCCTGACAAGACTTTCCATGTGACACTAGCTTGACCTTATGGAGCTGGCATCGGCTTGACAGAACCAGTCTTAGTGTGTTGGCAAGTCCAGGCCTTGATTGGAAGCAGTGAAGCATTAAAGTTTTTAAAGATATCTGCTCCTTGGGACCCTTGGGTACTGTTGGGGGTGGTTTCACTTGAGCAACTGCTTAAAGATGGGTGGGAGAGGGAACAAAAGGAAAGGAGGGCTTAACTGGCATTCAAGACATTCTTTAAAAAACCCTTCAAAGGATGGGCCATCAAAGGTGCTGGAAGAAGAAAAATCAACAAACTGAAAAGCTGTGAACCCTTAGGGTCTAGTTTTATTGGGCATGAAATGAAGCTTCACGATGGTCTAAAAACAATGGCACAAAATTAAACAAGAGAACTGGAATTAAATCCATACCCTATTTCCTCTCATTTTTGACTGAATAACAGATGGATACTTGATGTCACAGTCCTCTTCTGTATGTCATCCAGTATTGAAGATAGACTTAGGAACTTCGAATTGCTCTGATACGCCAGAGCAAGCGGAGAGAGGCAGGCTATTGGATTTCAGATGGGGAGGGAGCTGCTGAGCATGGTGGCGAAGGGATGAGATTGGGCAGGGGACCACTTCTATGCCCAAACTGTGCTGTTTCCCTGGGCATGGATGATTCCTGAAGGCTTTAGTATCCTAATGGTTGAAGGCATTTACATGGCATTAACTGTGAATTAAGGAGCCCTGGTGGCACAGTGGTTAAGCACTTGGCTACTAGCTTAAACACTGGTATTTTTGAGCCCACTCAGGGACTCTGTAGAGTAATGATGATTTGCTTCCTAAAAAATCTCATGACTGTCAAGTAGATTCCAACTGATGATGACCCTGCAGGACAGTGTAGAACTTCTGCTTCCCGGTGTTTCCAAGGCTGTCAGTCAACCTTTTGTTTACCAACTGAGGACTGATCTGGCAAGATGAGGTTGTTGAAAAACCCTAGGCAGGCAGCGTCGCTCTACCCCATGAGGTTGCTGTCAGTAGGAAGGTCAACTTGAGGGGACCCAGCAACCACCACGAGATAATGATCGCAACTCTGGACCCATCATTCTCGATGTCCATTTGTTGCTGCTGCGGAGTTGAGTCTGTTCTCAGTCACGGCGACCTGATGGACAACAGAATGAAGCACTGGGCGGTCCGGGACCATTTTCACAAGGGTTCCTATGTGTGAGCCCATGGTTGCAGCTCTGGTGTCAATTCATCTCGTTGAGGGCCTTGCTCTTTTTCACTGTCCTCTATTTTACCATGCTTGATGCTCTCTTTCAGGGACTGGTCTCTCCTGCTACCATGTCCAAAGTTGGTGAGGCTAAATCTTGCCATCCTCGCCTCTAAGGCGCCCCCAGGATGGACTTCTTCCAGATAGATTGGTTCTTTTGGCAGTCCACAGTCCTTCGGCCATTCTTGGTCAGCACCACAAGCCAAAGGCATCAGTCCTTTTTCATTCTTCCTTAGTCAATGTCCAACTTTCATATGCATATGAGTCAAACGAAAATAGCTTGGTGTGGGGCAGGTGCACCTTAGTCCTCAAAGGAAGAACTTTGCCTTTCAACACTTTAAAGAGGCCTTGTGCAGCAGACGTACTCAATGCCATGTGTCCTTTGATCTCTTGATTCCAGCTTCCATGAACACTGATTGTGCATCGAAGCAAGATTAAATCCTTGACATCTAACATTCTTTACTGGTCCAATCGTGAGGGTGCTGGTCTTCTTTACATCGTGATGTCATCCATATCGAAGACTGATATCCTCTGTCTTCATCAGCAAGTGCCTTAAGTCTTCTTGACGTCAGCAAACAAGGTTGTGTTATCTGCTTTTCCCAGGCTATTAAAAAGTTATCCTCCAAACCCAGTGCTTGATGAAATTCAGCTTCCCTGATTATTTGCCCGGCACACAGATCCAATAAATATGGCAAGAAGCTACAACCCCGACGCGCACCTTTCCTGGTGTTAAACCAGGCAGTAGTCCCTTCTTCTGCTTGAACAACTACTTTGAGTCATGTATACTTCTCCAGGAGCACAGTGATATGTTCTGGAATCCCCATTCTTCTCAAGGCTATCCATGGTTATCAATAGAATATTCATAGTTTTTTATGATCCATCTATCCATTTAGGATAAGGGAATTTAGGATAAGTTATCCATTTAGGATAAGTTCCACATACTTCCACTAGCTTTTCTCCTAATCAGATAAGCCTATGAGTGTTTTACCTGCTGTGAGATAAATGTGACATCTAGGCTTACACCTCATAGCAGCACAGCAAATATGTCATCTCTATAAGTGCTGTACAGAAATCACACACCCATGAGCTCAAAAGTGGACAAACCAGATAGGAAGAATGCTATGATTTTTAACAGAAATAAAAGTAGGACCCTCATCACAGCGTGCAGTGTTTCCAAGATTATTGGTACTCACTGTCTTTAACCATAGCTCCTCCATGATCTTCATACATAACAAAGAGCTTTGTGAAACAACTCAAAAGTCAATAATTCTTCTCAGCAGACTAGCAAGGCAGAATGACTCAACTTCTCCAATAGGTAACCCTCATTATTCCTAATAAATTAGGCATTTCAAAAAAGGAACTTTAAACACGAATGTTACTTCATGCCAACTCACCATCGATTTAACAATGAACACACCACTGAAGGCGTTTTGAGCTCACCAACGAGACCGATGAGCACAGGCATCGAAGGAAGTCTTGAAAGAAGTGCTTTGTAATCGTGTGCCTGTTCTATATGATAAATCACGTACTCGAAGAATTTTTCAGACTCCAACAGACATTTGTGCCAACTGGGCTGGAAAGGATTCCCATTTCTGCTGGGCTATTTTAGAAAAATAAACGTTTTTCCTTGGATTGTTTGCTTTCTCAAATTCCATTCCCCGATTCATTAAAATCCTTATGAAAGCCAGAGTTGTGGACACGATGGAAACAAATGGCTTGACTGGAGCCCTGAGTGGGCCTTTTTGCAAGAACTTTACTACAACAGGCCATTTGAGACATTTTTAACTCTTGGAGTGCTTTCACTTGAGGGCTGGGGGGTGAGGAGCGGGAAACAGTACAAAGAAACCCATCTAAACTATCAATGAACACCATCTGAACAGATTTGCTAAGCTTCCTCAAAAAGCCGAGTTCTTTCAGAATAACATTTCCTGGACTCTTAGGTTTTATTAACTCCCCCCTTTCCCTCTGGCTCCTCATGAGCCGGACTTTACATGAAGGGGCCGCCCCATGGCTCAGAGGAGGAGGCGGGTGTCCCTGGTCTGGGCCAGGGAGTTGGCTCCACCACTTCCCAGTTCAGTGACACGACAAGCTTAGGGATCCTCTGGAAGTTGGCGGTCAACTCCTCTATCCTCCTTTGCGGCCGAGCCTATTTCACATTGTCACAGCCCCACAGGACAGAGGAGGACTCTCTCAGAGGGTCACCAAGGCTGTGACCTTTGCTGAAGCCAGCCGCCATATTGGATGGTGGACTTGAACCACTAACTTTTCCGTTAACAGTCTGGAACTGCTCCACCCTGGCTACTTTCTCATTAGAAGGGGCATGCTCATAGTATCCACCCCCACTAGGGTTGTTGCTCAAATGAAATGAAAGATTGCTAAAGGACCTGCCACGCAAAAGGTTTCTGGGACCCGTCAGCTATGGTAACGACAACTCCTGTCCTCCTTCTCAAAATACGACCCCATGGACCATCAGTCATCTACCACAGAGAGTGCGTTACTTCTCAGGTGGGACAGAAAGGCGAGGGGCATGTGAATTAGAGCTTTGTGGATCAGGGATACGTCATGGAATCACAGTCTTCAAGACTTCTGTAAGTTCCGTACCTTCAAAACGTCTAAGAACAGGTGGTTTGGCCAAAGTTTTATTTTATTTTTTGTTATTTCCGGTTTCAGAGAAGGATTTAGATCAGAGGCAGTCTTTATGGCCCTGCACAGATGGAGATTTCCCACCCAGGTCATCAGTGCGGCTGTAAGGTGCCGCTCAGGGGGTTCTGACTCACAGGGACTTTATATACAGGACCGCGCAGTACTGCCTGCCCCGAGGCAGCCTCACCATTGCTATCGGGGAGCCAACTGCTGCATGCAGCCACTCTGACACGTTGTCTCACCAAGGCTCTTCCTCTTTTTCCCTGACCGTCTACTTTGCCACGGGTGATCCTTTCCCCAGGCACTGGCTCTCCAGATAACCATATCCAAAAGTCGCAAGAGTCTCTCTTTTGAGGAATATTCTCGCTCCAGGCCCTCCCCGGTAGATTTGTCCATTCTTCTGGCAGCCTCTGGTATGCTCCACGCACGTCTTTGCTCTCATGGCGACATAGCCTAGGACTTGTTTATTTCATGCTTCCGTGAAGCTTTTTTTTTTTTTAGGCATCACTGCCATCAGGTGGTGGGAGTAGGAGGCCCAGCTTTTGCTCCTGGGAGCCGGAATTGAACCTCCATCCCAGTGGGCCGCAGTCCCGCGCACAACCACTACACCACCGGGGCTCAGGCCCCGTGAAGCTTTTTATAGCATGCTTTCATAAAGGGAAACATGTTTTGTATGTGTCCATGGCTTCTACTTTGCCCTTTCCAGAAAGAGGCAGGAACTTTATTTGGGCAGGAAAATAAAGATATAGAGAATCTGTGGCCCCTGTGCCTGGGAATAGGACCTTGTTTGGATAGAGGGTCTTTCTCTGAAGATGGGAGACTTTTATTAGGTTCCATATGCAATCACTCAAATGAAAAACAAATAAAGGATGAGTATTAACCCCCGTCCTTCACATGAAAATTATTGGACAGTTCACATCTGGCTCGACACGGAATAGACTACATTCTAATTCCTCTTGCAGCTCACGAGGGGAAAAGCAGCGCTGCAGGGGACAATGCCAGGCGTAACTACCTCTACACGCCAGGGGGCAAACCAAGATACCCAGAGCAAGCAGAAGCCAGAAGCAGTGATGGAGATTTTCCTGCAGTTTGCTCACAGAGAGCTTGGCTTGCTGGTGCCCTGAAGGGAATCTTGCAGTTTCCATAGCTGTGAGACTATATGATTCTGTTTTATAATTTAAAAAATCATCTTACTGGGGGTTCTTACAGGTTTTATCACAATCCATCCATCCATTGTGTCAAGCTCATCCTCACATCATATGTTGCCATCATCATTTTTCAAAACATTTTCTTTCAACTTGAGTCATTCATATCAGCTCCTCATTCCCCCCTCCTCACTCTCATGAACCCTTGATCATTTATCAGTGACTTATTTTTCCACGTCTTAAACCGACTACTGTCTCCCCTCACCCCTTTGATTCTGTTCTTGGAAGTCACAGCACCGTGGTATTTTGTTAAGGCAGTTCTTGGAATCAGAGAGAGTGCGACTGTCTACGCTCCATTCATTTTAGCCTCCACTGTATCTTGCCGGTGTCGGACACACAGCAGACTTTAGAACAAAACCAAGGACCTCAGCATTTGAAACCTTTGAAATGTACATAAAGGATGAGAAGAGAAAGAAGGGAGGGGAGAAAGAAAGACTGGGGGAAGGGGAAGCCCCCTCCTCAACCCCTCTCTCTGTACCAGCCTGGGGCCGCGGAGGGCGGGAGGTGTGCTGCTCAGGGCTTTGCCAGTTCCCCGGGTTATGTACTTTGGCCCCAAACATGTCAGACCAGTTCCCGGAGAAGGACTTCATGCTGGGACAGGGATAGGAGCGCAGAAAGAAGAAGCACGTCGAACAGGTGATTGACCCGGTGGCTCCCGCACAGGCCTCTGGCGGGGCAATGGTGGGGAGGCTGGCATAGGACCAGGTCAGGGTTTTTCTCGGCTGCGCAGGGGGCTGCTGAGAGCCAGGACCAGGCTGCTGGCGCCTTACGGCCGCAACAGGCAGCCCCTCCATAAAGCAAATAGAAACGCAGACTCGGCGATGGAATCGTTGGTTCGATGCTCCCATGCCAAAGCCCGTGGCTTTTCTCTGAACTCACGAGAAGATTAGACTCCACTGTGTAGAAAAACACCAACAGAGTCTACGCCTCACTCCTGAATAATCCTGGTGTCGATCGTTCCAGAAAGCTCCCCATCAGCCACAAGGCGACGGGAGCAGGCGCGCGCTATGCTGGAACATGCCCTTAGAATGGTTCTGAGGCATGGGAGGGAGAGGGAGCAGACCCTGGAGCAGCCACACCTACCAGACCTCATAATTCCGTAACCGAAGATCCTAGGACACGAGGGTTTTAGTGGATGCCATCTGTATCCACTCCATTAAAGACGAGTGAAGGCTTCAAAATGAAACCTCTATCCCGAACACCAGTGTACAGCTCACATCTGGCCTGGCAAAACCACAGCTCTGGCGTTTTCTCTTCAGACTGCAATGGCTTGCAGGGAGGGGAGGGAGCCGGCTTCTGCAGCATCCATTTCTCCTTTTAGATCGACCAGTTAGCCTCGCCGTGGAAATCATCTACATACTGCCCTCATGCCAGTGTGACTGAGCTCTCTTCTGTACCTGCCTGAAGCCCCCAGGAATTTGGGCCACATTCAGGCCAATACCTGCCCACCTGGTGCTTACCTCACTGTTTCTAAGTGTCATGAAAATGAAAATCTACTAAGCACTACTCTTAGTACAATGGGTTTAATACTGAGACAGAGAATTTCAGGGTGAGAAACCGACTCACATTTCAAGGCTTCTGTAAAGATTTATAAATGGCTGTGGGTGGATAATCTACATACACATGATGTACAGTAGGGTAGTGTCCACGTCGTGTCATATGTGTGCAGGGAAAGTGTGTGTGGCTGTGTGGCATAGAGGGGTGTGTGGTAAGTTTGCATGTGTGTGACATGTGGGTACGTAGTGTGGATCTATAGCATAAATGTGTGGTGTAAGTGTGTATGTGGTGTGTGGTATCTATGTGTGTACGGGGTATGTGGCTGCATGGGGAATGTGCCTGTGGGGTATATGTGTGGGTGGTGTTCCAGGTGAATATTTAAAGGGCCATGCACAAGTTGACAAGCAAGATGGATGAAACCCACAGGACAGTTGCTGACAAGTATTTGGGAATGCTTAGGGAGAGAGGATGGAGAAGTGACAGGAAGTTGTGGTCTGGAGTCCAGCTGTCTGAGTCTGCACTGTCCCTTAGAGCAGGGATTTTCAACTTTCCTCAGGCCACCACCCTTTAATGTAGCTTCTCACATTGTGGCAATGCCCAACCTTAAAACTATTTCTGTTGCTACTTCCTAACTGTCAATTTGCTACTCTTATGGGTCATAGTGTGAATATCTGACATGCAAGATGTATTTTCCTTGTTACACATTGAACATCATTAAACATAATTAGAGCATAATGATTAATCATAAAATAATATATAATTATATATTGTGAAATATGTATGTTTTCTGATGGTCTTAGGCAAGCCCTGTGAAAGGGTCATTTGACCCCCAAAGGGGTCTTGACCCACAGGTTGAGAACTGCTGCCCTAGAGACCTGGGCTCTGTGTTTGGCCTCTCTGCCGCCCACCCTGGAGCTGCTTCACGCCTTGAGGTGTGCAAACAGCACAGCCCTAGCTGCTTGCGGGCTGCTCTGCTCTCTCACTGGTCATTCTGACCTAAACATACAAGTGCTCTCCTAAAATGAATGAACTTCCCCCAGGTTATAAAATTATGCATGCTAGTTATACAGTCGTTGGGAAATAAAGAGTCACAAGTGCTCCCACTGGGCAGAGGTAAGGCTAGCCCTGAGTTTAAAGGGTTTGAGCAAACCACAGGGGCAGTCCGAATTGGAATGGACTCAGGACCCTGAGCTTGGTTTGGTTACCTACATGGATACCTGACTGGAGGGGTGGAGGGAGAACACAGATGATTTGATTTCAGAAAACTGAGAGGACATTAAAACTTTTCTCCAGACAATATTCCAAAAATGCACATCCATGACTTTGAATAAGAAATCTTGGCACTAAACAGCCTCATTCTAGTATATGAAAAATGTAGGGTCATGATCACACCGCCTTTCTAACATATCTCTGAACTAGCCAATGCTAGGGACTCCGGGAAAGATGGCGAAGAGGTAGGTAGCTCATGTCCGGAGTTCCTGGAGATTGGTGAGTGCAGGTGACTTGGGAAAGGGTGGGGCCCTCAAATTGGTTTGTTGATCCACTCGCAGGAGGCACTTCTAGCCATCACATTGGGTGACCCAATTAAATGTTTGACCCAATATAGCAGGCTAAATTTTAAACCAAGTATTTTGTATGGCTTGCAAGTGACAGTATAAATATCCAAATGGCCCTTGGTAGAAATAAGAGGTCCTTCACCCCTGTTCTAGAGGTCTCTTTGGGGGGCATAAGAACAGAGGATTTTGAGCTTTCAAACTAAAGTGATTGGCAAAATGGTGGACTTAAGAAGAAGCACATCAGGCTGTGTGATCATCAGGTGTCCATGGGAAAGAAGTACCAGAAGGTCAAAAAACAGACATGCAAATTGAAATAAAGGGAAGGTGGTGGATGTAGTGGAGGCCCAAAGTCCACCAGCAAGATAATTGAAGAGTCCCTCTGAGGAAGGCCTCACGGAGCGGAGGATAAATCTAGGGTGAGGTGTGGCACTGAGGAATCACATAACTATCCCCTCGTGGCTCTTCAAGATTTCCTCCCCTTACTCATCTGGTCCATACGTGATCTACCTCATTGGTCATGTTAGACTTGTGTGTGTTCATTTGTACATTTAAGATTGCTCGGTTCTTGAGAGTCATCGAGGACCCCTCCGAGGCAGTGACGGGAGAAAGGTTTCCCTGAGGGTACAGGAAGTGAGGGGGGGGGGCGGAAAGAGGGGAGTTGGTTGCATCAATGATTGAATAGTCCCACTGGCTGGGACTGAACAACAGAACTGTAATGGGAAGGTAAGGGATATCATAGAATGAGTGAGATATATCAGTAAAAATATTATTCAGGGGGAAAAAAAGGCAGACCTAATGTGCCACTGGCCCCTTTAAATAAATAAAACATGAATCCCATCAAGGTGATGATAGGAAATGGAAGTCAAAGGGGTTACTATGCTTCTATAGGCCCCAAGGTCTGCTGGGTCGAATATGAGCTCAGTCTTTCAATCCCACGAGCGTTGTTCATGTGTGATGAAGAAGCTGCATTTGAATCACCTAGAGTTCCTTGGCTTGGCAATCCCTTGTCTCTCCCTGGGCTTTGGTGGACTGCCGGTGCCCTGGCTGTCCTCGCTGACCCAGAAGAGAAGCACTTCCCAGTGAGTGCCATGTTCTCTTGCTTGTCTTCCCTGCGCCTGGCAGGGGTGGACACACCGTGGACTCAGAAGCCTGTTTGCTCTGTGGTACCGCGTGAGTGCACCCAGTGGGTCCTGCCCCTTCTCGCCCCCTGGTGCATCACACCTTCCGTAAAACCCAAACTTCCTACAGGCGACGGGCAGTTTATGGGAAGATGAAGAACATAGGCCATCCTTCAAAAGAGACTGATTTCATAGGGAAGAGGGGTGGGGAAGATAAACCTTCAAACCACCAGGTTTCAGAGTTCCAAATCACCAACGAGATCACTTACCAGCCAGGGAAGCCTGCCTCCAACCATACTACAGGCCTCATCCTGGGACTGGGCTTCAGAATTCCTAGACTTCCTGGCATCTGAGAACAACATGCAATTATTATCAACAGGCAGAATTTGGCCTCTTGTTGATGGGGCATCGCTGGTTTCTCGTGTGTGTGTGTGTGTGTGTGTGTGTGCGTGCACGCGTGCACGTACTTTTCAAGTCCACAAAACAAAGCCAACACTAAGCCTGGGGTGCTGGTATCCGAGTTCTTCTTTTGGATGGGTCCCTTTTCTGCCAGGGCTCCTTGGCAGATGCGGATATCCAAAGCACGTGCCCTTGGAAGTGATCTTGTTGGTTCTGCCCCAAACATGAAAGGCCTGAGCCCATGCAGAGGCAGACTGGGGAATGGTCAGATCCCCGAGAGGAGCTCTCGGGTCTTTAGGCTGCCCTCCGCATTCCTGTGCCCGATGGTCTGCTGCCCGAGCCACAGGCACGCGGGCAGAGGCCGTCTCAGTGAGCAGGTCCGTGGCTGAGCGAGACCACTTGGATGGCACCCGCCATTTTAAATTTTCTGCTCAACCGAGAGATGTGGGCATCGACACAACACCCCTGCCCACCCTGGCCGCCTTCCCCCAAGCTCAGTGAGGGCGACTTGGAAAAGACAATGGGCACAGAAGTTGCCGGGACGGGGCCCGCTGAACAGCTCCTCCTTTGGGTAGCAGGCTCCTCCCGGGCACTTTGGAAAAAGGGGGCGAGGGAGGGGAACATACTCCAGTGACCGCCAGACCATAATTGAGGCCACAAATAAGCTACTGTGTGTCAACAGGAGACAGATACTGACAACCGAATTTTTTTTTTTTAACGGAAAAACGCTGACATTTTCAAAGAACACGCTAATATTTCTCGAGCATGAAGTACAAGGGGAAATCTGGGGCTGAACAGAGGGAACCGTTTAGCCGAGCCCTCGTGAAACTGATTTAAAAGTTTTACGAGGACTTAAGTTACAGCTTTTTGACTCGCGACCATTAAAACCAATTATTTGGCCAAAAAAATGTATTGGGGATTTAACTTTTTTTTTTTTCTTTCGGAAAAACATCTTAAAAGTGACGTACCCTCTTCGCTTCAAGGCTGTGAAACTCGATTTTAACAATTTGATGGGGCCGGCATTCGACCAAAGCAAAGTTAATCATAACATGGTCTGAGATGAAGACTAATACCACATATGGTTTCGTGTCTACTTATAGACACTCTGGGAGTTGTGTGGTCTTTCTTGATAGCCATGGGGGCCGATTCGAGGTTGGTGGAGGAAATCTAATCTTCCATGGCGGGCGCCAGGAACCACCTCACATGCCCTGTGATACTTAGGCAAACAATATCCCGTGCTATAATGTGGAAACCTAGAAGGGTGGCGGGACCAGAGTCCCCCTGAACAAACATGAGACCCCATCACCGGGCAGAGCGTCAGCACTTTACTCTGGCTCTGAAGTGGAGGGCCAATGCCGGCCCACCGCCTCTCAACCCACTCAACACTTCTCCTCAGCCCCCATGTGCCCTTGACAAAGCTCACATCCAGAAAGTTTACTCCCCTGTGGCGAGGCACGCAGCTGAGACCGACAGGCATGTCGGCAAGGATCAGGCTTCTCCCAGCAAGTGTCCCTGGGGGAGGGAGGGCGGGATAGGGAGCTTGGAAGCCTGCAGAGATGCCCTCTCTTACAGAATGGTAATCCGACTGCTCTGAGGGATTGGGAACGGCCTGTGGAAATCTGAACATACTTTGAAAAACACCAAAAACGCTCCAAAGAATTTTAAAAAGGGCATGCGTTTAAAAATATGAATTGGATGGGGATGGGACAGTTTCCGGGTCCTCAGAAAGTCATGTGGTGGCTTTGAGGTTAAGAACTTTGGGTGTCAACAAAAGTCTCATGCACCACACATGTAGAACCTTTACACAGCCCAAGAGACAGTGGTGTGAACAGAACAAGGGTGCACGGCATGGTTTAGGATCAGAAAGGGGTGCGTCAGGGTTGTATCCTACCACCGTCCTCTGTCAACGCGCATGCTGAGCTAGTCACTTGAGAAGCTGGGACTTTATAAAGGAGCAATTGGAAGGAGGACTCAACGATCTGTGATATGCAGGTGACACCACCTTGCTTGCAGGAAGCCTAGAGGACTTGGAGCACACCTACGGATCGGAGTCAGAGATGGAAGCTTTGGAGATGGGTCGCAGCACAATATAAAGGACACCCAACATCTCACAACTGGACCAAGGGACAACATCGTGATAAACTGGGGCAAGAGAGACCGTTGTAAAGGATCAGGGATCCACAAGGATTACGGAGTGCCAGACCCAAGCCGTGGCATCTCCAGCTGCCTCATATGCGTGTGCAAGTTGGATGATGAATTTGGAAGAGAAGAATCAAGAATTCGAATCAAGGGTTTGGTGAAGAATATGGAAAGTGCAAAGGGTTTCCAGAAGAATAAACCAATATCCTCTTGGAGAAAAAGTCCATCTAGACTGCCCCCTTAGAACCAAAGATGGTGAGATGTCATCTCACGGACTTTGGACATGTTATCAGGAGAGGCCAGTTCCTGGGAAAGGACCTCATGCTTGGTAGAGGGTCAGCAAAAAACAAGGCCCTCAATGAAATGGATGGGCACAGTGGCAGCAGCGAGGGGCTCAAACCAGAGAAGTATGGTGAGCAGGACTCAGGGCCAGGGAACCCTGCTGTGTTCTCCTGCATACAGGCTCGCTGTGAATTGGAGTCAACTTGGCAGCATCCAATCATACGGTCTATGAAGTGCTCCTGATGTGGCTAGGACCACTGTAAGAACAATATAAGCATCTGTTCAATAAACCACCCAGCTGCCTCTCTATAGCGGGGAATGTCCTTCCCAGTGCAAACCTGGGAAGGAGGGGCTTTGGTTTGGTGTCATTAAGGAAGCTGGCAGTGTCTTATTTTAGGGGAGACTCAGGGTCCTGTAGGGATGCCACAAGATCATCTTGGAGCAAGGAGGGGCATCCATTGTGTCATCCATTCATGGGGTCAAGGAAGGCCTCTACTAGGACATTTTGGGTTCCTTGGTGATGCAAATGGTTAATGGGTTTGGCTGCTTAACGGAAAGGTTGGAAATTCAGGTCTACTCAGCACAAAATGGCTTCATAAGCTAATGTGGAGAAGAAAGCTGATGGTGCCCAGCTACAAAAAGCTATAGCATCTGGGGTCTTAGAGGCTTGAAGACAAATAAGTGGTCATCTAGCAGGAAAGCAATAAAGGCCACATGGAAGAAGCATACTAACCTGTGTGATCAATAGATGTCAATGGAATCAGTTATCAGGCATCACAAGACCCCAAACAACTACTTTGATGTGAACGAGGGGGGTTAGAATGGAGACCCAAGACTCATCTGTAGACAGTTGACATCCCCTCACAGAAGGGTCGTGAGGAAGAGACAAGTCAGTTGGGGTGCAGTATGTTATCAATGAAACACAAAGCATTCTTCTAGTTCTTTAATGTCCCCCCCCCCCACTGTCATGACCCCAGTTCTACCTTACAAATCTGGCTAGACCACAGCGTGTAGACCGGTACAGAAAGGAGCTCTTGAAACACAGAATCCAGCATAGATAAACCCCTAAGCATCAATAATGAGAATAGTAACAACATGAGGGAAGAGGGAAGGTGGTAGAAGGGGAGAAAAAGGGGAAACTGATCACAATGATCAATATACAACACCCCCCCCCCCGGGAGCTAACAAAAGAAATGTGGGTGAAGGGATACAGTGTAAAATATGAAAATAAAAATAATTTATAAATTATCGAGGGTTCATGAGGGGAGGAGTGTGGGGAAGGAGGGGTAAAAAAAAAACTGATACCAAGGGCTCACATAGAAAGCAAATGTTTTAGAAATGATGATGGCAGCCTATGTACAAATGTGCTTGATACAATTGATGTATGGGTGGTTATCAGTGCTGTAAGGGCCCCCAACAAAATGGTCTATTAAAATAAAAAAAAAGTCTACTCCACAGCATCTCAGGAAAAGGATCTACTTTTGAAAAACCAGCTATTGAACATTCTCTGGAGGGAAGCTCTAGTCCAGCACAGGTCAGGCTCCCACGGGTACGAGTCAACTTGACAGTGTGTGCTTAGAACACCGAGTGAGCAAGTGAGCCGAGAAAAGGTACTCAGCCCTGCAAGGGGGTCTGGGTAGAAGAGGTCTTGCCTGTCCTTGCCGGGACACCCTGGCCTCGGTGCCCATGAAGAACTGTGTCCTGGAGCACAGCTCGTTAGTTAGTGCTCAGGGCAGTGGTGAACCTGCCTGCCAGGACGGGAACCACGAACGACCGGCCTGAACTCTGTGAAACATAAGACTTCAGTCATATATACCTTGGAGATATCTTACCATAGACAAACAAAAATAGATAAATAGAAAGATAGAGGGATAAATGAATAAATAAAGACAAACAGACATAAATCTCAGACTTGGGTGGCAATCAGATTTGATTGGGAAATTGTACGATGAGCTCCTGGAAGAAAACTCGCTTCCGCACTCTCTCTTAAACTCTGGAACTTGTGGGATTTGGTACAGTTCAGGGTTGTAGCTATTTGTCTTGGAAAGATCCAAGACTACATGAAGAAGGGAGGATGGAAGTGGGATGACGGGAGAGGGGGAGGGAGAGAGGGGGGAGAGGAGGAGAAGAAGGAACTCGGCCAGATATTTTTCAGGTCCTCATGAGCGTCAGACCTGGGGCTGGGGAAAAGGGGGGCCTGGTTACTTTGGTGGGCATTTCCAGGTTTTTGTTGCAGATGTGGCCACAGCTCAGTGAGTAGCTGTGTTCTACGCAGGGCTCTCAAAACTCTGGCTTGGGAAGCTGAAAGAAGAGAGGATGGGGAGAGAGCCAAGTAAAATCTCTGAGGGACAGCCGCACTGGACAGGTGCTGGGGCACCCGGAAGATAGCTGTCTGTCTTCAAGAAGTCTCTGAGCATCAACGGCCCCCAAAGATGCTTTTTCTGTTCCATACCCAAAAAACCAGAGCAGGGAGCCCAAGCTCCCTGGAGATCAAACCGTACTCACATAGCCATCACACCGGGCTCTTCTATGGCTCCTCCCTGCTCAGATGTTACCTTCTTTCTAGACCCCGCTTTTCTGGAGGCTGAAGTAGAAGAAGCCACAGAATGTAGTGGGAAGACCTTAGGTTTGGAGCTATCTATGCAAGAGATGCCTCTCAGCGGCTTTGAGAACACAGTATCACCCTGCAACCATCTGTGTGGGCTGTCTGTCCCCTCTGCGGAAGCAGGGTGACAGCGGCTTCCTGCTGTGACGGTTAGAACTACATCTATGAAGCACGGGGCACATGCCAAGGACTTGACATCTCACGGTGGATCTGTGGCTACTGCTCCCTCTGATACGTCTTCCTTGTAGGAAACACAGAGAACACAACAAAAACAACAACAATAAACACCTCACTGCTATCTTGTGGATTCCTGACCCATGGAGGACGGAGCAGAACTGATCCTGTGGATTTATGGGATAGTAAAGCTTGGGTGTTGGGGGGAGCCTCTTCTTTCTCTCTTGGAACGGTTGGTGATTTTGAACTGCTGACCTGGTGGCTCAACCAACATACGACCTACTAAACCACCAGGGCTCCTCCCAAGAGAGAAAAGTCTAAAGAAGAAAAAAAAAATCAAACTCACAATCCACAACCCAAATGCACAACTGTTGTTCTTTGAGTGTTCTCTTTAAATCATTAAATTATCCTTTAAAAGTTGTGCCCGTGTGTGCTGCAAGTTCATCTCCAAACTTGATTTTACCTGATTTATCTGAATGTCTTCCAACATCACGGACACAGCAAAACCAATTGACCGGCCTGATGTGGTTTCTTTCTTTTTTTTTTTTTTAAACTCTTTTTGTTTGTTTGGGCATCACTGTCCTCTGGTGGTGGGAGTAGGAGGCCCAGCCTTTGCTCCTGTGGAGCTGCTGCTGGAATTGAACCTTCTTACCAGTGGGCTGCAGTCTGGCGCACAACCATTATGCCACTGGGGCTCAGCCCTGATGCGGTTTCATTGTACAAGTGTAAAGTCACCGCTTGTCCCCGATGTTAGCTATTTCTTGCTCCCCCAATCCCTTCCTCCAACCCAGAGGAGCAAGGCTGGGAGATCTGAGCCCAGATGCTCTGACCCTGGACCGATCTCACCATTACAAAGCTAAGGTCTTCCTCTGGAAATGGGGGCAGGGGCAGGGGTGGGAGGGCTCCTGCTGAATGGACCGGAGAGGGAGACTCAAGTCCACCCAGAACCACGCTTGCCTAAGATGAGCACCACTGTTTGAAGGCTGGAGGTTGGAAAGCAGTCAGTTTTCTGAAGGCCAGGCCTTGTTAGGTTTGAAATTTGGCCATGGCTACCAGGCAGGCCCAGTGCTCACTTCAAACACTTCCCATTGCCCAGCAGGCAGGGCTCATTTGCAGGGAATGATTCCACGTTTCTTTGATGTGGTGAGCCTGTTTACTATGCGAAAGAAAATGAGCCCAGGGCCATCCAGGAGATGCCCACTACCTGCAGGGCAGGGTAGACCTGCCCTGTGAGTTTCTGAGATTGTAACTTTTTAAAACAGCAAAAACATATCAATCATTTTATTGGGGGCTCTCACAGCTCTTATAACATTCCAGACACCCACTGTATCCAGCACATCGTACATATGTTGCCATCATCATTTTCCAAACATTTTCGTTCTCCTTGAGCCTTTTTTTCTCTTTTTTTAGCTCCTCTTTTTTTCTTCTCTCTCCCCACACCTCCCATCCTCGTGACCTATTGATAAATGATAAATTATGATTATTTTCATATCTTACACTGTCCGCTGTCTCCCTTAACCCATGCTTCTGCTTTTTGTCCCCCTCTGTTGGGGGTGGGGTGGGGCTTGTTATACATCAATGTGACCCCTTCTGAGACGGTACCCTTTTTTTTTAGTCATTTACTGGGGGCTCCTATAGCTCTTATCAAGATCCATACATAAGCTCATGGTGTGTCAAGCACATCTGTACATCCGCTGCCCTCGTCATTTTCACATTTGTTCTCTCTCTGAGCCCTTGGTATCTAATCCCCTCATACTTTGAGACTATAAATTTTTATGCAATGAGAAAGCCCTGTCTGTCTTTCTCCCAGGTAGCGGCTGGTGGTTTTGAACAACCGACCTCGCGGTTCGCAGCCCAATGTGTAACCCCTCTTTCTCCGGCTCCTTTAGACTAGTCAGCAAGCAGCAGGTGGCATCCCCGATGTGAGCTCACTCACCGCAGGTCGCAGCTGAATCCCAGGGAGCCCTGGCTTGCCTTACCTACAGGGTGCTCCACTCCGCCTGGGCTGTCGAAGGGGAATGAAGGCAAACCCCTCAGAGAGCTCTGGCCCTTCATCTGCCCGTTGGCCTAGGTGTCGTCATGTCCGGGAATAGGCCGGGGGTGGCGGGGGGGACAGAGACCTTCCCGTTCACCCTTCCGGGCAGTCCAACCGGGAACGAGGACCTGCAGCTAAACCTCCCCAACATCCACTGAGATGTCCTGACAGTCAGGCTCCGAGTGAGACTTGCAGACACTGCAGCAAACACGGTGTGCTAGATTTATAAAGTGACCAGATTTTAAGCCGGACACTTAAAATTGCCCGGGGGGAGATTTGGGGAGGTTCTGGATGAAAAATTTGATCGATATGGAGCAACAAAAATGTTCCTATAGGGGCTGAGCCCCGATGGCGTAGTGGTTGAGTGCGGGACTGCGGCCCACTGGCTTGACAGTTCAAATCCAGCAGCAAGGCTGGGTAGCTCCCACGACCACCAGAGGGCACTGATACCCCCACCCCAAAACAAAACAAAACAAAATGTTCCTAGAACGCAAAAGTAGTATTGTAATATATTTATTTAATTTTAAAATGCCACGGGATGCGGGACAACTTGTTAAACAGTGGGACGTCTCGTCACCTTATGCAAGAACGATGCCTGAGCCACTGATCGCGGGGCAAACCCCTGTCAACACAGCTCTGTGCTTGCTCTCCGTCTCGGTCCTTATCTTGGCGGGGGCTGGCCGCCAGCAGCCTGGCATGAGTCCAGGGCCACTTGGGGCACCACCCCGGCTCACTGGGGAGAACACTCTGCCCTCTGTTGCTGTGAGGAGGTGCGGGGTGAGGGTGGAAGGGGGGCAGGCCCGGCTGGGCACACCCACCCACATCCCACACCTGGACCTCTGTGTTTGCTTTGGGCTCGCCTGCCCACCGACCGACTCTCCTCTCGCCTGGGCTTGACAAACCCCTGGAAGCGAGGGCCCAAGCTCTCAGCAGCCCCAACACCACAGCTCATCTGGAAGGCATTGGGGTGTGTGTGTGTGGGGGGGGGCGGGGGGCGGACCAAGAGCAAACGGAGCGGTTATACGATTGTGAACTGGCGCGGACATGGTGTGGCTGGAATGTCAGAGCCGGTTGTTTGCGTTCGTCATGAAACATTTGTTCTCTGAGCTGCCGCTCCTGCTACCACACAGCAGCTGTGTCTGCACGGCCTGCTCAATGGCGTCTTGTGTCTGCAGCCCGTGAGCTGCCCAGCACTGCTCACCACTGAGGGAGGGCTTCAGCCCCACCTTCCCCACATCAGACTGCCCCACCACCAAACCCAGCACACCACCACCAGATGGCCATGCTGCTGGGAGGCTGGGCAATCCGTGGTGGGCAGTTATCCCTGGAGCTTCCAGATGAAGAGAGACAAGGAAGAAAGGCCTGGCGATCTCCTTCTAAAAACCATCAGCCAGTGAGAACCCCACGGCTGCCAAGGGGATCCTCTGCCATGGGGTGCTGGAGGGAGGCTATCAAACTGCACAGAAGCTGCAGCAATGAGCTCCGTGAAGCCAATACCCTGTCATGATGACAGTGCCCAAATGGGAAGCACGTGGGGTTTGCCAGGAATGGGAACCAACTTGATGATCAAAAGTAACAAGGCAGGAATGATGATATCATCAAAGCAGCAGGTGAATGGGGAGGCACTGTGCCATCAAGGTCTGGTGGAAAAGCTTCTCAGAGGGTTCTTGAATTCTGCCTCTGACCCTCGGAGCTTCCTACTGGCTCTTAGAAGCTATGTTCTCTCCCACCAAAGAGCCCTGGCTCCTCATCCAGGTCCCTCTGACCACCCCAGGTTGGAGCTTCATCGCCTCAACTTATAGGATCCGGGGTGGGGTGTCAATCAAATGATCACACAGGGACCCTCTTGCTTCACGGTTTGCTAGTGGGAAGATGGGTGGTGGGTGCAGGGACACGAGGCCCCAGTTCCCTTAGGGCTACACAAGCACTGGCAAGAAACAAATTTCAGGAAGGGGGCTGCTACTAAGACAGTAGAACCCCAAATCTGCTAGCAGGGTGCACACGGATTAAGTCTCTGCTGAATCCCCTCTGCTGAGAGTCAGGGCTGCGGACAGACAGTCTTGCTGTCAAGCTGAGCACTGTACAGTTGATGGTAGTAAATGGATCAAGTTCAAAATGGGACACCTCATCACTGAGCCTCCATTAAGCCCCCTTTTCAAGTTGTTTCCGCCCTTGCTGGTTTCTGCTTTCTTTTCTATGGGGCTTTCCCTCTGTTTTGTTTTGTCGTTCATGTTGGTGTCTGTTCTGTCGTGTGTTTGCTTCCTGTTTGTGTTTTGCACAATGTTCTGCATGTGACCTCGAGGTTAGGGACGCTTTAGAGGAGTGTCGGGGTTAATATTTATCAAGGGGAAAGGCTGGGGAGGTGGT
>PVJH01028928.1:0-26695 GCA_004026705.1 Nesogale talazaci | reverse complement strand
TACCACTAGAGGGGTTCAGGTTTACATGTGTTTTCAAGGGACTATATTCAATCCCAGACCCCTGCTGGCGGAGGGGCCGCGTGTCAGACGACTAACCAGCAACTCCCAGAGAGAACGACCAGGCGGTCACTCTCACAAAGACTTCCAAATTCCAAACCAAACTCACTGCCATCGAGTCCATGCTGGCTCAAGCAAACGCCCGTGGGTTTCTGAGACTCATGCATTCTTTCTCCTGAGAAGCTGCTGGCGATTCCCAACTACCGAGCAGGGGGACCACAGCCCAGTGTGTAGCCACCATACCACCAGAACTGAATTACAGCCTCAGAAGCCCTAGGGGACATTTCTATACTGCCCTATGCACACCGTGAGTTCAAGCGACTCCACAGCAGTGCCTTGGGTTCGGGGATCATTCATCGTGGCATTCGCTCATTCACTCACTGCCCTTGAGTCCACAGGTCAGGGTAGAACTGTCCCCGTGGGTTTCTGTGGCTATAGCTCTTTAAGGGAAAAGAACACCTACCTCATCGTTCTCCAAAGAGTGGCTGGTGATTTGTAACGTTTTAAGATAAAATGATGTTTTTATTTTTACATGGTTGTTACATTTTATTTTTCAACTAATACTGCTTAAAGTATTGACATACCTACTTTTAAGTTCACAGTTAACACTCTGATTTGTATAGCTTTAAAAGTTGTAGCACAAGATCTTTACATTAAGGATGGGGAAGAAGGAGGATTTCATTGGGGGGGGGGGAGCCTGATATGTTAAATACATGTTTGTGCATGCATCTTATTTTAAAATATATTAATTTATTAAATGATACTCTCTCTTTTTTCCATCTGGTGCAAACTTTTCACCAAAATAAAGTTGACCAGAGATGGAAATGAAATTTGCCAACTGAAATGGTACTTCAGCTGCCAGTAACATAAATTTCTCAACCTAACTTCAATGAAAAAAGAATCGGTGGTTCACATTTGTAAGCAAAATTATAAAATCCTATGGCAAGATCTACTCTCTTTCTGCCACACAAACTTTGAAACACCAGAGATGCTTTATAGAAAATTAGGTCTTCAAAAGGCACGTGGGTGTGGATTTTTTTGTGTTCACATTCTGGATCTCCTATCACCACCACCCTTCACTCAAAATCCCTGCTGCAGCGATGGCACCGTGACTCTGAATTCTTAAACTATAGGAAGCCAGAAGCCAATATGAAACTGCATAGTCACAATGCATTTTGCTTCATACAACCTTAGGTTTCCTAAATATTCCATTTTCTCACATGTATTGGAGTATATAAGCTTGTATTCCAATGGTGTTATATTTGATCTTTCAACAGGGGGAAAAATGAGGAAGAACATGACCAAGGAAGAAAAGGGATAACCCTTTTGACCTTCTGGATTGCAGCCCAATACATAAAACTACGTCAGCAAGACAACCATTCAAACCATAAGGGGGAGGGGGGATAAGCCAATCAATAACACATGTACTTAAACTTATGTTTGCTTAAAAAATATGGTAACTGGGGGAGGGAGATGACAAGAGATATTTATTCATTCAGGCCGGTTCTTTGTTTCTTCTCTTCTAAAACCATGGGTAGAGCCACTACAAGTCTGTAGGCATGGTGAGGTCATGAAAGAGGGAGTAGTCCCACTTCCATCATCAAATGGAAAAGAGGGTGACTTATAAACTAGTCCTGTCTGTCTCAGCTGATCAATTGACTCTTTTTTCACTTCGAGAAATACTCTGTCCCCATAATTCAGTAGAAAAGACTAACAATTTAATCTTGATGAGATTAGTTGTAACCTTTGAAGGATCACCTTGTCGCCTGGCTCCTGGGTGCTCAAACACTAGCAATATTAACAAAGAATTAATTTCCATGCTAACATTCCTGTGTGCAGCAGTTTGATGTTTCATTCTCTCAATTTGAAGAGATTAATATTTACCGCAGTCTGCTTTATCTTGAAATCCAATACATGCCGTTTGGAAGAGATTCTAATTTAGTTGCATTTGACATGCCCTGAGAAGACACGGATGGGTGGCAGGAAGCATTGTGAGAGCTGCCAATGTCTTTGGATGGTGAGAGTCCCCAGTTAGGATTTGTCATGAATAGGCTGGTAGTTTACAAATAAGCAGATACTGTCTGTGAACACAGAGCCTACGTGCTACTTCAAATGCATGGCTACAGATGTGATGCCAGGCCGTCTTCCAAACCTTAACTTGAAAGACGTTGGTCATATAGCCTGACCATCTATAAGGAAAGGGGGCCACAGGCTTTGAGTATGAGACTGTGTGTGGCCTACACTGTGGGAGCTACAGAGAATCTTAGCTGGACCTCGGTGTCTAATCACTTACTACACTTATCAGGTCCATCAGTATCTTTCCAGAAGATCTTTTCACCAAATACGTTTCTTTCCCTACTCCCTTACTTTCCTGGAGCTCATCAGAACAGGCAAATAATACTTTGTTCGGTCAATAAGTTCTTTACTAAATGAATGAGAGAAGGAACAGTGAACTAAGAGCCAACACTCCCACATTTATCCTCTTTAATACTTGGCCCAATGCAGACAGATTTGAGTTCAAATCTTCTCTTTTTCTCACTCCTCATTTAGGAGACTATTGGCCTAAATTCTTGGCAACCCTCTTTGTAAATGGAAGAGCATTTTACCCACCATGTTGGTTAAGGGCGAGGTCTATATGAAAAAGGATTTGGAGAGCAACCAACCCAGTGTCAGACTGAAGGACCACAAGAGAGGTGAAGTCCTTTCCCACTTGTATTCTTCAGTCACATGCCACAGCAACTTAGCCACTCACTCTACTGAGCTTCAAGGATCTGTCATTAGTCTGGTCAACTATGCATACTGAGAAGGCAAGTACATTACCTTATTAGACTCTGTGCTCTAGTCCCGGATCAATGCGTAAGATTTAATAGAAGGTTGGGCTAAGCCCTGGTGGCGTAAGTGGTTGAGTGCAGAATTGCAGCCCGCGGGCTTGGTGGTTCTAATCCAGTGGCAGCTCTCAGGAGCGGCACTGGGTAGCACCCACGACCAACAGAGGCAGTGATGCCCCCCCCCACACACACACACACACTGAGACTTAATAGAAGCTCAATAAATCTTGAAGTGATTTAATAAATGAAGGGATGACTGTGTAGACTTCTCATATTTCAGTCATGTCTCTTAAACTCTGGTTAGAATAGTAAGGTATCTTGCATGGAGTTTTAGGGGATTTCTACCATGTGTATGGTATGTCTATTTGTCCATGTAGTGTGTATGCTTGCAACATGGAGTGATATGAACTGGGAGAATAACTAATATTGGACTTCTCGTCACAGATCAATGGTTCAAACCCCTCACTTGCTTCATGGGAGAAAGCTGAGACTGTCTGCTCTCATTAAGATTTATAGCTTCAAAAACCCCAAAGAGCAGTTCTACTTAGTCCTTAGGGTTGGTTTGGGTTTAAATAGGTTCATGTCAATAAGTAATTATGTGGCTCTGAAACTGAATCTACTTGTAATTCTAAATCTAACCCTAAACCTAATTCTTCAGTCTAATTAAAGCAAGCAAAAAGAAGAATCAGACATCAGAGCCATAGGAAACAGAAGAGATAGCATGCGTTCATTGCGAGGGAGAGTTGCCATGAAAGAACACTAAATTAATCTCTACACTTCCTGGTTACCATGGTAAAGAGTACATCCACTGTGAGATAAATTATTTTGATTATCAGGAAGTAAGACACTTACCTTAAATTCTTCTAACACCTAATTATAAAGACATGTCTTAAAAGATTCCTGTCAATGTTGAGCTCCAAGCAATATCTGTCTGTGGAAGGAGAGGCTGTGAGGTGAGGCGGACACTGATTTGAAGAGGAGATCACACAACAGTATATCTGCTATAATAATTTCCTACCAAATAATTTCCTACCTGAAGCGCGGAGTCCTCTCCTTGACTTATGCCACATCTAACACCGATGCAGAAAATAGACCATTGAAAAGACCCATTTTATTAAATGTATAGAAGGTATACATCTTCATAAATGAGACACATTGTTCACTGCCTTCCCAAAAAAGCCCCAAACCAAACTTACTGCCAGGGAGTCAATGCCAACCCCAAGCTATCCTGTAAGGTAGGAAAGAACTGTCCCTTTGGATTTCCTAGATTGCAACTCTTATGGGAACCTCATCTTTGTTCTTCGTAGAAGCTGATGGTTTTGAACTGCGGATCTTGCTGTTAGCATCCCACTGTGCAACCACTGGGCTCCTGACTGTGAAGTGTGCCGAGTCAGTTTCAAAGGCAAGTAAAATTACAGAAAAGGGTGAGGACTCAGGTATTTTTGTGAAAGTTATTATCTCTTCAGTCCATTTCCCCCCAAAATGTTTGAAGATCCCTCCACCCCAACACAACGTTGCCCGGTTCTGTACTATCTCATGGGCATTGATATGCTGAGAGAATAATTTTACACCAAATGCTTTTCTTCTTTCAGCCAGCCCAGAATCCTCTCCTTGACTTATTAAACACTTAATAGTCAATCTCAATCCATTGTTGTGGCTATTGGGCCAGTTAATATCCCTGAGCATTCCTCCTGTTTTCATTGACTGTCTGCCCAATTTGATATCTTTCTCTAGACATTTTCTTTCTGGATGGCATTGGCAAAGTAAATGAGTTAAAGTCTCCTTAGCCTTGAATCTAAGGAATGTGCTGGCTTCATTTTTTTAAAACTAAAACTGTGCAAAAATGTTATTTTGATGACTAAGCTTCATCTAATTAAAGCAATGGTCTTTCAAACACCTCATGTGCATGTGGAGGTTGGATAATAAACAGAGAGACAGACGAAAAATTGATGAGTTCTAACTGCAGCGCTGGCGAAGAAAACACTGTGGGTTTCCAAAAGAACAAATTACTCCTAGAAGAATGAAACATAGTTCTAGTCAATAGACTTGGGAATAACTCAGACATTAATTTGGCTGCAAAGGGATGAATGCAAACTTAAACTCTAATAAACAGGTGGTACCCACGTCAAGGGGAAATTACTCCGCTTCATCTTGCTTAAAGAATGAGCTTCAGGATCCTTGGCTCAATATTCATGATTTGATCCCAAAATATCTGTTTTGTGTTCCTCCCTGCAGTGTCTGCCCCAGCATTCAAGACTCCAGACATAACAGACTGATTGGCAAGAACTTTTTTTACCACTCTCTTTTTCACACCAGCTGTTCACAGCCTCAAAAAACTTCCTTTTTCATTGTCCAGTATCTTTAAGAAATTTAAAATGCCAGTTTTAATAGGAATATTTCTGTGAACTTTTTTAGACTATTAACCCATTTCTCTGAAAGAGTTCTGGTAGTACATCAATTTAAAAAATTGGCTACTAACAAAAAAATTGATAATTTGAACCCAACAACTAATCATTGGAAAAGTATGTGAAACTCTACATCTTTAATAACTATAGCCTGAGAAATCTCTGGGAAAAATTTTACTATGTCCTACGGGTTCTATATGAGTTAGAATAGTTATTGATACAGAGTTTTATGGGTTGTACTCTCACAATTTGCTTACTTACATGTTAGATCCTTAATTAAGAATGCCTTATTTGTTTTTGTCCTATTAGACTGTGATTGTTAAGGTATTGTGTCAACATAGCTGGGACAGGATTCTCAACAGTTTGACAGTTTATATGTAATGATTCCCCTGTGACAGGATCACTCCTGGAGTATAGTTGCTTCCAATACAAGTAGATGCTGTAGAAAAGCTTGCTTCCTTTTTTATTGGGTCTGGATCATGCATCTGGGTTGGCATATGACCTCAGGTACTTTGGACTTGAGCCAGCAGTCTGTCTCAGTACCTGATGATTTGGCAGTCATCAGCAGTCTGCTAGGTTACCTGTAGACCACCGATTCATTTAAATATGTTCTCAGAAGTATGTTGATCATGATGTGTTAGTTTGAGTAAACTAGAGAAACAAATACACAGAAATTCATATACATAAGAGAGTTTTAGATAAATGGTAAGTGTACATTAAGAAAGCATCCTAACCCAGTGCTGTCCAAGACCAAAAATCCAACATTAGCCCATATATCCAACACTGATCTACCAAGTCCTCCTCAATCTCACAAAACACACACCATGAAGCTGGCTGCAGGAGGAAAGTCAAATCAGTGAGCACGCAAGCATCTCACGGCTTGCCCCAGCACCCAGAGCTGAGTCGGAGTTGGTCCATGTGGCTTCTCCTCAGGGATGTCTCACGGAAAGTGAGCTATGCCAGCTGAAGCAGGGAACTGCCTAAGGCAGCTGCACCCTGGTCCAAGCCCTCAAGAGCGAGAAACCCAGAACTAAAAAGGCCAGTCTCACCAAGCCATTTATCTCTCCGCCCTTCAATTAATCCCACGTGTTTATCAGCCAGGTCGGCACAATAAATCTTAACTCTCTGACATGGGTTCACCAGCCCTTCCAGCAATATGAGTAAGGAGAAGCCTCCACTCTGACATCTAAGTTCCAGATGTGGAATGTGTTTGCCTCAACAACTGTGTGCCATTTGCTAAAATATAAACCTTTTTGCATACATACATAAATATGCTTCACTTGTTTTATGTCTCTGCAGAATGCTGTCTAAGACATAGACTTAACATATCATGCATACAGACCTAGAAATGCAAAAACATTAATAACAAAAATAAAACAGAATCTACTAGGTCCATCCTATACATCCAAGTATGACTCATCTTAAAGGTTTGCATTTAACAAAAAAGTTCACAAATAAGCATTGAATTGGTGGCTTTTCACACCAAATTTCAACCACACAACTGTTGTTGGTAGGTGACGATGAGTTGTGGTTAGGTACCAAGTCTTCTTTTGGCAGCATCAATCCCTTCATCTTGTGTTTGTGCACTTATTCCTTCAAACAAGATATGTGGGTAGGTCAGAAGTAGGGGGTGGTCAATTTTTTAAGTGTGTCTTTTATTGTCTATACAAATATATTTGATGGTGTGGATGATAACAAGCTATGGATAACATTTTAGAGAATGAGAACTCCGGAACACATAGTTGTGCTCATGTGGAGTCTGCACAACAGACCAAGAAGCATCCCTTTGGAAAGAACAAGGACATGTGGTGTGATTTAAAATAAGAATGGACGATTATGAACAAGAAGGGATGAGGAGTAAAGGGTGGCTTACTGATAATCTGTGACTTGTATGTGAAACAACGTTCCTGGTGGCCCAGAGAAACTGAAGCATGTGCTGCTACACATCAAGAATTGCAGCCATCAGCTTGGACTGCTGTCATATGGAAAGAAGCAAAAACACTCACCACTAGACCCATACATAGCATAATATAAATGAGGTAAAGATGGATGCTTTCAAATATTTCGGTTTGGCTGACCCCGTGCTCAGTGATCATTGATGCAACTTAAAAAAAAAATCGAACCAATTATTGCCACTGAGAGATCTCCTGCTCAAGACCTTGCTAAAGTGGTGAAGAGCAAGGATGTCACTCTGAGGACTAAGCTGTTTCTGATTCAAGCCAGGGTATTTTCAATCACTTCATTTGCAGGTGAAGGTTGGGCAATGAATAAGAAGACTACAGATGAATCGATGCACTTGAATAAGGCTTTGGTGATAAAACATTGTGAACTGCTAGAAGGACAGATATTTTTGTCTTGAAAGAAAGCACAGCCACAATTCACCTGAGAAGCGAGAACGGTGAGACTTAGTGTCATGTACATTGGATATGTTAACAGGACAGACCTGTCCCTGGGAAAGGGCACCGTGCTGGCAAAGTAGGTCAGCAGAAAAGATAAATTTCCTCAGTGGGATGGACTGTCAATATGATGCAATAATGGTCTCATGCATAGCCTAATTTTTGAGTATGGCCCAGTATCATGTAGTGTTTCATTCTGTCTTCCATAGAGTAGCTTTGAGTTAGAGTCAACTTGAGTGAACCCAACAACAGCATTATCATTCATCCCTGCTGATCCTGTTGGATTAGTCTTCAAATGCTAACTCAGAATCATATGCTCAAATCCACAGCTGGGTCGAGGAAGAAAAATGAGACTATCTGCTTCCATGGAGATTTACAGCTTCAGATACTCCATGTGGTGTCACTGTGAACAGAATCAAATTGATGGCAACACGGTTGGCTTGGATTTCAATAATTCAAATGTTATTGTGAGAACCATCAACTTGGTTCTAACCCTTTCTAGAGAAGAAGGAAACACCACAGGCTCCTGCACCATCACAATGGTTTCTATGCCTGAGTCCGCCATTGTAGCTAGCTTGTCAATCCTGTCAAATGGTGAAATGCTATGCAAACCTTATGCATACCTTTGAATCACTCAGCATTACACACACACACACACACACACACATATGATCACTTTATTGGGGGGGGGGGCTCATATAACTTTTATTACAATCCATATATACATCCATTGTGTCAATGTCAAGCACATTTGTACATTTGTTGATATCATTCTCAAACCATTTTCTTTCTTCTTGGCCCTTTGGTTTCAGCTCCTCATCCCCCCCCCCCCGACTCTCTCTCTCTCTCTCACAGACACTTGATATTTTATAAATTGTGTCCTACCTTGTCCAATTTCTTCATTCACCCACTCTTCTGTTGTCCATCCCGCAGGGAAGGGATACTATCTAGATCCTTGTGATATGTGCCCCCTTCCTCCCCCACCTTCCCTTTTCCCTCCTGGTATATCTATTCCCATTATTGGTCCTGAGGAGTTTAACTGTCCTGGCTTTCCTGTTTTTCCAGCTCTGATCTGTGCCAGTGTACATCTTCTGGTCTAGCCACATTTATAAGACAGACTTGGGATCATGATACTGGGGTCAAGGCATCACTAAAGAACTAGAGGAAAACTGTATGTTTCATCAGTGCTGCACTGTACTCTGACTTACTCATCTCATCCCCAAGACCCTTCTTTAAGGGGGTGTCTAGTTGCCTACAAATGGGCTTTGGGTCTCCACTCCACATGCCCCCTCATTCACAATAATATGATTTTTTTTTTGTTCTTGGTCTTTGATGCTTGCAACTTGATCCTATAGACACCTAATGATGACACTGACTGGTGTGTTTCTACCATGTGGACTTTGTTGCTTCTCAACTAGATGGCTACCTGTTTATCTTCAAGTTTTAAGACACCAGACTCTATATATTTTGATTGCTGGGCACCATCAGCTTTCTTTACCATATTTGCTTATGCACGCATTTTGTCTTCAGCAATCATTTTGGGAAGGTAAGCATAACGGAATACCAATTTAATAGAAAAAAAGTTTTCTTGCATTGAGGGTGTGCTTGAGTAGAGGTCCAATGTCCATGTGTTACCTTAATAATAAACCTATAAATATATGCACATAGATCTATTTACCCATCATCATATATATTTACAAATGTACATGCCTGTACTTAGACCTCTAAAAATGCCTTTTGTCTCCTAGTTCTTTCCTCTATTTCTTTTTACTTTCTTCTTTTCCCACTATCATGTTCAGCCTTCATTTGGGTTTCAGTAATTCCTCTCAGTTACATTGTCATTGATCAAGCCCCACCAGACCTCCTACACCCTTCTCGCCATATATTTTCGATCATTTTTTGAAACTAACTTAGTTTTTGGAATGTGCTAGATAGTCTAAATAAGCTATTTCACATTACACAAATCTAAAGTATTTAAAATAAGCCCAGTGTCTTTCCTATAATATGTCCTCATTCTTTGATAACTCTAGGATTTGAATTTTAATTATCCCTTCTTATAAGTCCAAACATATAATCAATTACAAAGATTTTCACTGTTCTTTTAAATTATATCTTCAATTTTCAGTTCATCTGTTTCTTTGTACTATCAATATTAAGACACCATCATTTATAGCTTTGTTTAATATATTTCTTAAAGCAATTACTAAAGCTAAACATATTTGTAGCTGAAAATTTTGGTTCACTTTCTCATCATCACACTGTCATGTTTTCAATTTACAACAGACCTAGGAAGAGGAGGGGCAAGAAATTCGATTCTCTACATGAGAAAACCCATTCTTCAGATGTTGTGACTCACTGTGTTTCTGGGACCAATGAGGATGTGTGTGATTCAGACAAGGTCTACGGTCATATTGTCTCCAAAGTTTATTTCATTTCGTGTGAAAATGTGGAGAAGAATAACAGGAAGAAAGCAAAACTTTATTATCTAGAACAATATCCTGACCTCCCACTGAAGAGATAATTAACAATCATTCATTTTAATCCTGAGTAAAGCCTGAACTAAGTTTAAATGACTAATGAAGGCACAGTCTACTACTAATTTTTATAAAACTTAAATATAGTAAATGGTCCTGGATTCCAAGAAAAATTGCAAAGAAGAAGTCTTTTCTCCACATAATTCTGGGAGAAAGTTTGCATAAACTTAAGAGACGTTGACTCTAGACCACTGCTTGTATTTCCTTAAGTTTTTAGGAGTTCAGTATTTTGTGTATATAAAAAATGAGAACGTTGACAGAAAGGCCTGCCCAGAGCCCGTTAACCTCTCAATGTATCCAGGTTCCAATATATTGTGGCACTCAATTCACAATGTGCACATGTGAACCAAGAGGTGACTTTTTCTACACAATGACTAATGTTTCCAATAAATGATTTATCCACTCTAGTTCCCAAGAAGAATATTTATTTCAGTCTGATGATATACAGTATGCATTTTACCAGTAATATAAGTTTCAATAGTTAATGAGCTATGCTATTTCTAAAAGTGAAAAATCTTGAATAGTAAAACACCTTGTGTAATTGGCTTTAAATGAGGTGGTCCACTACTTTTCATTTCAAGCAAAGTTTTCCAAACCCTAAACTAATTGGAATGGGTTCCTAATCTGTAATTGTGTTGACTGTTTCGACTCTTACAGCTTATTTTAATATGAAACCTCATCCCCATTTATAATGAAAGATGGCATGGGCTGCATGTCCCAAATGCCGAATTCTTAATTCACATCACTGCACACATAAAATGGGGTACTATTGGCTCAAATGGACTGAGATTTATGGGAAAACATTGTTAGTCTTTTGACCTATTCAGTTTTCCAGAATTTTGGTTTTTTTCCCCATCTATCTAATGAATTCTATTTCTTTCTTTCTTATTTTTGGATTCTATTTCTTAAGAAAGCATTTTGGAGGGTGATCAATAACACAGCGGGATTTCTGGCATGATCATTGGTCTCTTTACCCTTAATCAGGTTTGATTTCCTGAGTACACTAGGTGGTTACGGTTCCTGCTTAAACCATGTCATAAAAATTGCCCCTGATGATGGTCAGCTTGACTGAATTCATGCTAGACTTACTCCATAACCCTATGGAAGACGATTTAGTGACAACCACAGAGAAGGAATTTAATCCAAATTGTCTGTATAAGTAAGATAATGAATCTGAGAACATTTGGGAAACTGTAGCCAAGTTGTCTAATGCTATTCAAATCGTGAAACAATTGTTAACTTCCTTAATTATACCTATTGGATATGACAGTGTATGCTTGAATGTCACATATGTGAAATAGACATACATATGCAGGTAAATGAAGATAGATCCTGATGCATTTACAAGCATACATTATTATATTTGTAGGCATAAGATTCAAAGAGTTCAGACAGAAACTTCATTATCTTTTAATTCATATTTTTCTATAAATGTTTTGAAGCCCATTTGTGTATACATGTGTATAGCTATGTTCTGTATCTGTAGATGTGGAACATGTATGTATGCAATTATGTTTTATGAGTCTGCATATGTATAGAACAAAGTTGACTGAGTATATTTGATCAACTGATGAATAATAATTGGTGGCCCATGGAACACCATCTTTGACCTACTGTGGAGAACATTACAGTTATGCAAGGTGTTGTGTCCCAGCATAAACATCTTTATGCATCCCAGCATAAACGATTGACTGACCATAGCAGATCCATTCTTTTGGAGTTGGTTACAATATGATGGATCATGTCGGAGGGATCATTGAAAATTACTGAGAATCTTGGACCATCTAATTTTACACAAATCCTCATTATCCCACTCTTAATTTTAGAGACAAAGAACAGATTTGACACATTCAACACCAATGATCAAATACAAGAAGGGTAGTAGAATGGCATCAAGGGCATCCTGTACACATAAAGTATAAGAGCATTTAAAAGGCAGTAAAGAATGAAAGGCGTCTCTGAAACTTGGTGTTGAATGTAGAAAAGGAAAAGAATCTGGGAAAAAATAATGAAGTACAAAAACTACACAGAAAATTACCAGGGACAGCTGAAGAAGAGTAATAAGCAGTGTAATAAGATGTAAAAAAAGACTTAGAATTACAAAGTCAAAAGGAACAGGATGAGAGAATGGAAGAAAATCAATCCCAGCTTTGAGTTGAAATATTGAAGGAATCTGTAGACAGAGTATTAAACAATGCAGGTCACTTCAAAGTAAAATGGAAGAAATACACAGAATCACTAAGTCCAAAAGAGATGACCATCTTTTAACCATTGCAAAAAATTAGTACATATCCCAGAACCAGTAGTAGTGAAGGAAGCTGACCAACCAGACCTGAAGGCATTATCAAAACACAAGCAGCTAGGGATTGAGGGAATTTTAACTGAAATGCTCAGATAAACTGATTCGGCACTGGAAGCACTCACTCATCTAGGCCAAGAAACTTTGTGAGACCATAACCTGGCCAATTGTCTGGCAGAAATGAATTTTTGTGCCCATCTCAATTAAAGGAAAAGTTCCACCACAGAATGCAAAATGTATTGAACAATATTATTAATATCCTGTGCAAGATTGGTGGGGAGAAGCAAATAAATTCAAGGCAGAATTAAAATAGGACATGGAAAAAGCTATATCATAGCTGAGGTAACATGGATGTTGCCTGAAAGCAGAAAATAACCAAAATATGTTGACTTTTGCTTCATTGACTATGCAAAGATGTTTAACTTGGTGCATCAAAAGGAACTCTGAATAACTTATGGAAACCTGGGATCTCAGAACACTTCCTTGTGCTCCTATGTAAGCTGTTTTCAGATTAACAATCATTCTAGCAGCACAGTGCAACTTAACATCTGTACAGGTCAGTGTCAGTGGTGAATCCCTTTATCTTACTCATTAAGCCTATATCCTGAGCAAAATATATGAGAAACTGGATTGTATGGGAGTCATCTTATTTTGGGAAGCTAGACCCCTCCCTCCTAAAATAGGATTGCTCTGTTTTACTTCCTGAAGTCTGGGTACAAGAAGTGACCATCAGTATAAGAAGTGGCCAAGGTATTTTTTAATCCTAATAGTGAGATGCCCAAGAGTCTTCAGCCAATAAAAAATAAACAAAATGAATAATAGCATTCCTTATTATTAGAGGCAAGATCTGACTGTATGGAAACGTTTGAAAACATACAAAATAATGAAGCTTGTTTTCAAATGCCAGCATCTAATTCCAGCAGCTTTTCTCCTCTTCCTCATCTATATTAGCCATCAGACACCAGGCAATTCCCAGTTGAATTTCAGTTTCCAGGCTGTTGATGCCTCTGCTATAAATCTGGAATCATTACAGTGAGGCACTCTGGTGGTGCAGTGAGTTAAGCATGCCCCTGCTAACCTAGAGGTTGGTCGTTTGACTCTATGAGTAACTCTGAAGTAGAAAGATGCAGCATCCTGCTACAGTAAAGATAACAAGCACCTTGGGAAGTCTCGGGGCCAGTGCTGCTCTGTCCTATAGGTTAGGGAGCTTCAGACAGTCATGGAAAAATCCCATTATTTTCTCATTACAATTTCCTACAAACTTCTGAAATACCCTCAAGTTGACTTCAAGGCCATGGTGTTTTTGGAGTGTGTGTGTGTGTGTGTTCTCAAAGCAGGGTCCGTATCAGCCAATATCTTATGCTTTAGCATCTCTTCTTCCTTCCCTTAATTTTCTCCTAAAAGGAGGAGAATTATTAGAGGAGGAAGCAGTTCATCTCTGTCCATGTACACAAAGACTCTTCTAGGCTTCATTAGCACCAGCTCGCTCCGCTCATTGCCATGACCCTTGCAGGTATAATCGCAATGCCCACTAGAAGACATGTTCACCAGACCCCTCTCCTGCCCCACCTCGCCATTGGGTTCTGACTCCCAGCCACCCTGGACGACAGAGTAAATCGGTCCTATCCACATAGGGCATCTGAGATTGTCAGTTTTCCAAGAAGCAATTTGCCAGATCTTGGTCCTGTAGAGAGAGCAGCATTTTCGGGTGGCGCCCCAGAGCTAATGCATAATTGGTTTATTTGTGTTTTTGAGATGGGGGGTGTAAGTTAATGGAGTTTTTACTCTCTGTCCTTGAGACAGTGAGTGATGGGCACCAGAAAGAAGCCTGGAAACTTACAAAACATCGGACCTTGAAAATCTACAAAGAAACACATGGGCATCTTCCTTTGGGAGAAGTTTTATCCTGCACCCTGACTGCTCAGAGGGAGTCAGCTGCTAACACCTCATCCTCTGCATCCCTCTATCAGATATTTAAAAGGTAATAATAATGTGGGTTTAAAAGGTTTGATTACTTCATCACAGCAGCTTGTTAATTAAAGGTGCAAAAAGGGGAATGATTAGAGAGGGGAAGTTTGGACCTTCGGGGAAATGAGATGAGCTTGCCTGAGAAATCAGATTAGTGTTTCTGGCCGCAGGCCAGATGTCAAGGAATTATCCAAACCCAAATGTAGAGAGAGTCCATGGAGTAATGTGGCAGTCACTAACCTGTGTCAATTTCAGGATTGGGAGTGTCGGGGTGGAGCCCAGTTTGTCAATCTGGAGATGGGCAATGAGACCTCTGGGTGCTCACGGCTTTCTCTTGAGAATTATAGAAAATCCGGCCATATTTCCCCCATGGAGGTGAGAAACTTATGACTCTGTCCTTGGGGAGACCTAGCAGCTGACAAAACACATAACAGCATGTTGATAGACCCTGAGCCCTGGAAACTGGAGGAGACGTGGGGAGGCCTCTGCCAGCACTGAGATGCTTCTACTGCTGCTGGATACAAAAAACTCTGCACCCACCGGCCTGTGGTTGTCCTGGTGCCATTGTATGTGCTTCGTGAGTCTGAAGAAGATTTTATAGACTGATATCGGACTTATGGGCTACTATCGCACTTATGACCTCGGACTGGACTGGTTGGGATGTTTCCTCAGTGTTCCAGTCCTCTTGTTTATGAACCTCTTCCATATATATATATATATATTTATATATATGGAATATATATAATATATATATATATTTACACACACACACACACACATATATATATATGAATTTGTTTCTCGAGTCCACCCAGACTAAAATAGGTATCTTTGCAGTGCCCTGTGGGAGGAAGGGTCAGCTCTCTCCATGTCCAAGTTAAGGGGAAAGAAAGAAAGTGCTACACCTTGGCCTGCTGCCTGACATCAAAGGGGTGACTTGCTAAGTGCTTTAGGTGGGGTGACTGTGATGCATTTGGAGGACAGATGTATGTGCAGTTGTGGAATTGCCGCCACTCCTGATGATGGAGAAGGCTGGTTTTTTTTGGCTATCATAGGGAGAGCGAAATTGGACCTCTCCCCTCTCTCAGCATCCCCCAGCATGGCTCATGTCACAGTGGCCTGCTTTTGGCGAGGCTTAGCACCATGGATTCTGTAGGGTGGTTGGGGAGAGATGATAAGGAAGAGCTGTCTGCCGGGTGAGCAATGATCACATCTAACCAGTGTACAGTAGGCAGGGGTGACATAGGATGAAATGGAAAAGTTGGCATGCTGGACTGTGGAGACCTCATGACCTCAGCCCCATTAGAGTCGAGTCATTGAGCCGCTGATAACCTGCTGTGAATGAAATAAATCACACATGCTCTGGGGTGCTTTAGCGGAGTTAGATAAGGAAGCCCAGCTCAGATCTTCTCATTCAATGAGCAATGGCTTTGTTGCAAAAGGCAGTTTTCAAGTTCTAGAGAGCAGAAGTGTCCCTCTGAGGAGCACCGGACCTCTGGGGCACCGGACCCAAAGCCAGGGCCCTTTGAACTACCATCATACACATGTAGAAGTAGGAAGACCATGGGAAGCATGGTGACCTGGGAACTGTGGTGTTGGAGAAGCAGATTGGATGTTTCCGGGGGCTGCCAGGAGAATGCACAGATTAGTCTTGAGGGAAGTATAACCACAATGCCCCTTAAAAGTCAGGACAGTGAATCACTTCCCTGGATTGGTTCAACAGAACAATCACATCCTCTCTATTAAAATAGAGAGATAGTGCAAAGACAGTGAACCGCTCATGAAAATACAATAGATAGTACAAGGGGCAACTTAAGCCAGTACTGTGTACTTACTGTATGCTACAAAGGTATGCTTGTGCTTCATTGTGCTCCCTTACTAGCCAGTCCACAAGTAATACATGAGTAAGTCAGTCATCTGACATTTCACCTGGATCTACTCAGCTGTCTGAACAGTTTCACCCAGGGTTGATGTTCATCACAGATTAGTAAGTAAACTCGACTAAACTTATTCATGCCTTACTTCCTGGATAATGCATCTCTAGCTGCAACAGTAGACTCACACCTCTCAGTGACCTTGAAGGCAGCACAGGTCTGCACAACATGTTCTCCTCTTATGCCTAAGGTCACCTTGAATCAGAGCTGACTTTGTGGCCAAGATTTTTACTATTATAAAAATGTATTTGCACAGGTGCTACTTAACTCTTAGATTGACACAGAAACCCCAGGCACAGAAAAGGTTATCTTATTTATTCTAACAACACCACCATGACACTCTGGGTGTCCTAGCTTCTATATATCTATCTAGTGGGGATATCCCAGGTATGCAGGCGACAGATGGCTTTTGAGTTTTGATGGTTTGCATTCAAGAAGTCATTCTCCCTGCTTTCATTCAGCACCTATCAGAGTAACAATGCCACCTTTTTCTAAGTCAGCCTCTCTCCTCACAGCAATACACATGCATCATGATGCCCAGCAGGTCATAAACAAGAACCCACAGGTGTCAAAAAGACACATGGATTTGAATACTCTGGAATTTGAGACCCACCTTCCACATTTGCTTCTTATTCACCTTTAGTAAGATGATAAACGTACTTTTGATCTTTCTTTATAATCTGGTGTTATTTAGTATTTTTATTATAGCTCCATTGGAAAGATTAAATGCAATAATGAATGTGGAGGATTAGAAATGGGAATTGTCTCATTTTACGTACTTGACAAATAGTAACACAAAGGTTTCTACTCCAGCAAAGACTTACAATCATGGGAACCCAGAGGGGCCTTTCTACCCTGTCCTGTAGGGTCACTATGGGTTGGAATCAACTAAATGGCAGTGATCTTGATGAATAGCAATCACAGTAATGACAGTATTTGTAAGATTTTTATTGTCTCTCAAAAAAGTGTGCCAAAGAACAAGGTATGATATTTTTTAAGAGAACAGTGAGTTTATAGGTTTGTTATCACCATAGTGGGCGTTATCACTGACAATGACCCCAGATGATACCAGGTTGTGAGCCAAAGCAAGAGGCATAATCATAGCCCTTGGATATGTCCTCATCTGGGGAGGGGGCACTTTGATCTTTATGTGGCTGTAGACTGGTCATCAAGGTTGGAAGGTCAATGATCCTAGCCTGCTTGCCAGGTTGATGCAAAGTCTTTCAATGTTATTGAAAGGAGTATTGTGTAAGACTTATTGGTGGATGGGCAGATGCTCAAAGTTGATCAAACTTATATAATCTGCATGTGTTTTGCTCAGGATCATTACTTCAATCTGTTTTAAGAAGCATGGGGTTTGACTGTTTTCTCTGGCATTGGAAACAACAAAACTAGCAAACAAATCCCCCCAATTCCCTTTTGACTCAATGATTTTTTTGATTAATTGCTTAAAAATCATTGGTCTTATGAGTTTTATTTGTGGAATTAGGGTAAAAATGTAATATATAGTCATAGCCCATTAAGCCATAGCTCTCAAGTTGATTCTGACTCATATCAATCATATAGGACAAAATACTGGGTTTACAAGTCTATAAAACTTTGATAACTATCATTTCGGTTGACAGTCAAGTGTTTAACCATTGTGTCCAAGGGCTCCTTGATTTAATGTGATAATACATCAATTGGACTTAGAGTAAAGTTAATACCAGCTAGACATTGTTTATGATTGCTACAATTTGTGCTGTATATCTGGATTTTTCAGTCCACAGAGGGTAAGTAACCAAGCCAGTTCATCAAATGATCTATTCAGCCCTGCAGCCTCCTATCCTCCTACTCTGTTCTCAGCACAGTTTCTGGCACATCACTGTCAACATTTTTTTAAATTATGAATATATATAAGTGAACTATTCTCTTCTTAAGTGTGCAAATGTATAATTAATTAAATGACAAATTCCCCTTGCAGTATCCTGAAAATAATGCTGATTTTATTCTCTTTGAAGGACCTTGGGAATATTCATCATATTCATTTGTCATCAAATGCCATTAGCAATATTTCTTGAAAGTAAATGAAAACTTCTGAAAATGTGAATAAACTCAAGCTCCATTTTTGGTGATTGGCAGCAAGAATCTGAGCTTAGTACATTTTTCTACCTAAGAAAAAGGGGCTTGGAAAATATCAGATTTCCTTAATACTTTACCTTCTTATATTTCTTATGAGTCTAGTAGGAAATGAATGGAAATATATATGTATCATATTATAAAATAAGCTAGTGTATAAATATTATACTTCATGGAATGAAATACTTAGAGAAAACACATTGTTCATTCAATTCTCTGCCCATTGACACAGGCAGATAAACAAGTTAAATAGATACTTGTATAATAGTAATTATAGCCACAGTCATGGTAACACTTGGCATCCCTGAAAGACTCGTTGCATTTTTAGGTAAAGAACCACTGAGTAAGCATTTGGGCCAAGCTTCTGATAAGTTCTAAAGCCATTGTTCTACACTGTCAACTCAAAGAGAACCTATAGGATAGACTAGAATAGAAACCCACCCTCCCTATTTCGTTTCCAACACTATAATCTTTACAGAGACAAACTGCTCCACCTTTCTCCTGTGGATCCATGACTGAGTTTGAACTTCCAGCCCTTGGCTTAGCTGCCACTGTTGGCGTGATCTGATGCTCTACAGAGCTTATGCTCAGAACAGAAAGCCGACAAGCATCTGTGTACACAAATTGATGAGTCTTCAGATTCTTTGTCTCTGCCTTCAAGCTCAGTGATTTTAGAATTAAGAGGAAATGCAGCAAACTCCAGTCATCCTTAATTCCAAACATATTTTTCAGTATAATTTACACCAAAACTCTTACCTTTAAGAATATGTGTACCTACCTCATTGTATTGTTGTTTGTTTTTGTTTTCAATTACCCATTGCGGGTAGAATGTACTTTTGACAAATTGAAGTTTGGTGGCAACCCGACGTCGAGGAACAGTGTTATCACAGCTTTCCAAAAGCAAATGTTCTCTATATACCTCCGTGCCACACACTGGCCATACTAAACACTCTGCATATTAGAGCTGTTGCTGTTGCACCCTTAATAGGCCATGGTGTAATGTAAACTAGCTTATACATGTGCTGGGAAAACAAGAAAAGTGTGAGACTCCTCTTACTATATTACTTCATCTGTTGTGCTTGACTGTAAACAAGCCTGCAGTATCACTGAGATTGACCTGTGATGCTTAATAGTCTACACTTCTTTCATGCATTTCAATTGACCACACAGTTCACCACAATAGCCTGTCCAGAGTCGGGGGTCTTATGTCGAACAGAAAGAAACCGAGCTCTGCCCTGTGTCATCCTCACAAACGTTCTTTCCTTTAACCTTATTGTGACAGCCATGGTGTCTCTCCATTTTATCTAGGGCTCTCCTCTTACTTCCTTACTTTATAAGAATGATGTTTTTCCCTAGGGACTGCTCTCTCTTGCTCTGTCCAAAATATTTGATTGCAAGTCTCCCCACGCTGACTTCTAATAAGCATGCTGCCTGTACTTCTCCCAAGAGAGGTTCTCTGTTCTTTTGGCAGTCCATGGTTCTTTCAAGATTCTTCATCAATTCCTTGATCTTATAGAGTAACTATTAAGTGTCTTCCAGGTGATCTTCTAGGAAGTACATAAGAATTAGCTCTAATCGATAAGGGGCATGTTTTCCTCTTCCTAGTCCACGGTTTTTTCAGCTGTGAGAAATGGACACCTAAACCATCTGACTGTTAAGATTATTTGAGGAGTCCCAACATATTTTCATTTCAGGGATAATTATGATTATGATGGAGAATAAAGGAGTGAATGTTAGCTTTATTTCACATATGCAGGTAAGTCAAAACATATTGCTCCCAGGATTTTCAAATCATACCTGCAAAGGTTTCTTCCAAATAAGACTTGTTCAAACATATCTCTGCTAAGTAGCGGATGGTTGCTGACAATTTCTCTAGTAATACACGTGTCTTCACCTCATTACAGTGCCTTCAAAAAAGATCCAATCCAAAGGTTGTCTTCTAAGGGAATCTGCAGGGATAGTTACATTCAAGGTGGAGAGGTCAGTTCAGAAGGTTGTATAGGTTGTATAGACGAGCCTCCAAAAGGCTCTTCTTCATAGCTTTTCTTAAAGTATATGGGATGATCCCAATGACTTATTATGAAGTTTTCCCCAGCCCCCATCATTGCAATGCACCTATTTATTCTTTGAAGATAACAAATATTGTCTAGGAAAATGTCACTGGAAAATTTCACCCACAAAAATTCTATATCTGTGATTTTGCTCCCTTAAACTTCTTTGTGTGCCCTAAAGTCAAAAATATTTGAAAAATGGCATGATTTGATTCCCATGGGGATACCCAAACTGAGGTGTTGGTGCCCTGTTAATCAACCAGCTCAGTGTTCTAAAGGTAAGGAAAGGCCACCTTTGGCAGTGCGTGGACCTAGATGGAGAATCTTTCAAGAAAAAATAGCTTTATCTGTTGATGCTTCTCTTAATAAATGCTGGTTTCATTTGTGGCAGTACTTTTTTAAAAGCAGCTCAATTATATGAAGAAATTTTTGCAATCATCACTACAATTAATTTCAGAACACTTTGCCATGGCATCCATATATTTTCAGTGACCTTTTCATGAGGGTAAGTAGTAAGTAGGGCCATGTCATAAGAATTGATGCACTTATATTAAGCTTATAATTAAGGGTAGGCTGAAGATTTATTCATACATCTATGGTTCTATATGTCTCTGGCTCACTTTAAAGACAATTTAAAACACTGTTGAGAATAGAGCAAAAATTTTAAGTCACAAAGGCAGAGCCATACCTTCCAGACTAATATATGACCAAAATCAGAAATCATAAAAATCATAAATATATTGTAGACTAGACCACTATTCATTGGGCATGCTTGATGCAAGAGATCTGAACCAAAGTCCAAAAACCTTGGGATAACAGACACCTTCTTTTTTAGATGCCAGGAACTTCAGACTCTCTCAAGGTATACAATAACCTTCCTAGGCCACATAAGAGGATCTGATGTGAAAACCCCATTAAGTGAACTGAGATTTACCTTACAATCACCTGTATCCTATTCAAGGAACTGTCAGTTTCCTTGCATTTAAGGCTTAATACCCAAGTGTGGCAAATCTTTTGGACTGCCCCTGGTATTTTAGACCAAGGAACAAAGTAGACTTTGCTAATGGAGATAATAACATTTGCCTGCTGTCTCTGCATGGCTCAATCACCAGCTCTCTCCTCTGCAAAGAGATGATGCCACTGACTGAGGTTGTTGCAAATGTTTCAAGAGAGTGTTTCCACGAATTATAGCACTTCACACAGGGTAAATGCTAAAACAGAAAGTTCTATTTAAATCTTTATCCTTCCAAATCCCCAATGCCCATTTACTTGCTGTGTGATCTTTTAACAAAAATAACCTAACTAGAAGGAAAATTCTTATCTATCAAATACTTGCCTCCAGAAGTTTTAATGACCACATGAATTAATATTATATATAACAACAATTAATATATATCACATACAAATATATGTGTGTGTGTGTACCACAAACATAAGTAGTCCCAAAGCATTTAAGTACATCATTCTGGGTCAGCCATTTCAGAATGTACCTAATGAGGAAGAAGTGAGAGTTCTTGCACTTATTTTTGCTTTTGATTTATTTTGCTTCGTTTCCCCTTATTGTCATATACGGGGACATTCAGTCAGTAGGAGAATTCACTTCTCTAAGGGCTCCGTGGTGTGATGTTCCAAGAAGGCTGGGAGAAGGGGCAGTGAAATCAGTTAAATCTTTGATTACATTCCACCACTGTGTTCTATCGGATTGCATTGCCTTTTTCTGAAAATTTCATGTAATTGGAGATAGAGAAGACAATCTGCTACAAATACAAACAGAATCAAAATGGATTATTTTTGAGGAAAAAATTAAAACCAGTCTTTCAGGCATGACTTGGTTCCTCATCTGAAAAAGAAGCTCCCCTTGAATTAGTTTTTGGCTCAACCCCCGGAAGGGCCTCACTCAGAGCCTCTATTTTTATCAGTTGTTAGCACACAACAGTAGGTGCTTTAATGCTCCATCCATCTCCCCCATTCAAGAATGTCGAGAGTTGTCCAGCTGCTGGGCTATCTGTCAGTAGAAGAACCATGGGTGCAAGGCTCAGAATGGAAATACCCTCTGCTGAAGTATGCAAGCGTGCAGCACGGTCTACCAGTGAATGGAGTAGAGCCCTATGAGAGCAGTCCTCCCCACTTACCCTCAGATATTTCTCATAGGTTTAGATGGCCAAGAAGGTTGGATCAAAGTCCCACAGCTCTCTATGTCTATCTTTGCTTCCTCATGTATCCTTGCTCAATCCAAAACACTTCCTCAGAAATCCACATGCTGCTCCACTGAAGAATCTGCTTTGGATAAGCTTATGGCGGGGGCTAAAATGATTTGAGAGAGCTGATGCAGGATGGAGATTTGGAGCACCTGCTTCCTGGGGTGATTTGTCGGTTTAGGAAGTTCACAGGTGTCCAGAATAAGGCTTGACATCAATTGACATTTCATCTTTTTTAAAACGAGAAAAACACTTGGCTTTTCCCCTTCAGACTGTCCTTACAAGCTGTGTTCAACATTTCAACAGCTCCTGTGACATTTTTTTCCCCAAGCAAGAAGCTAAATTTCACAGCTCCACTCTGTTCTCACAAAAAACACAAGTCTGGAGCAGAAATTTCTTTTACGCAAAAATTTGCTCTGACCAGAGAGAATCTTCACAGGTGATACCACTGGGTGCACTAACTCAGAGTGAGTTGCTGGATTCTCACCTAGTGGGAAAAGTGCACACTATGAAAGCGTCACTGAGCAGACCCTCGCTCCCACAGGGCACTGCAAAGATACCTATTTTAGTCTGGTTGGACTAGAGAAACAAATTCATATATATATATATATGTGTGTGTGTGTGTGTGTCTGTGTGTGTCTGTGTCTGTGTGTGTTTTGGGAAGAGGGTATCCTCTTGTATGTTCCTCTGGGTGGACTCTACTTCTTCAGTTAGAAGCCTACTTCATTTGTCTTTTCAATACCCATAAAAAGGTTGTTGTTTTTTTTTCCCACGGAGTAAATTCTGATTCACCACGGGTCTTCATAGTGTTTCTGAGATTGTGTCTTTATGGGAACAGACAGCCCCTTCTTTCTCCCACAGATCTACTAATGGGTTCACACCACAGACCATGTGGTCGGCAGAACAAGGTTAGCCTGAAGGCATCATCAGAGTTCTTGATACGTGTCCAGAGCTACGCTGAAGCAATGAAATCCAGGTGGTGACCCCGTGCATTTTTCCCTATTACAGACTAGAGAATTCATGTATGCTGAAAACCCTGAGTTTCTATTTCTGTAACTGTAATTGAACACACAACTAATGTCCTTCTCCTAGGTGAAGAGTTACCTTCAATTGCATATCGAGTGAACATCTCTTGAAGTAAAGGGGATGCATAAAAATGATCACCCTAACACATTGCTTAGCCATGAAAAACAACATGAAGCATTGAATTCCCACACAGTGAACTTAACAGAGCATCTGCACTAATAAAAATTAACAGTATTTTAAAGTAATTTCTTATCAATAGCAAACAGATATAACTCAGGCTTTATCATGTGATAAACTTGGATTTCATGTCCAGTTCTTACAATTAATTGTTAGCTGAATTTGGTATATTCAGATTAACCTTTTGAGACTGGGTTTCCTGCCTTATAAATCTAAAAGCAGTATACCCAATAGGTTGCTGCATAAACTGAATAAGTTACCATATGCAAAATAATCAGGACAAAGCATCGAAACCCACAAGGAAAGCAAAGATGCCACTTACATACATGTCTAAATTTCACCTTCCTCAATCCGTGGTATTTCCACTTAACTACTGAGTATGTGTAAGCTGGTCAATGAATAAGACACACTGAACAACAGCTGATGCACTTGAATTACAGAGTGGGTATACAATCCTGCAGTATACCATGGATTATCAAATACAAAACAAATCTTTCTTGAAGAAATACAGCTACACGAGTCTTCGGGCAGATGATGGCGAGAGTTCACTTCAAGAAGCTTTGACATGTTATCCATGGAAAAAAAGATAACATCTCAGTAAGGTAAGCGTCAGTGTAGAACAGGAGGATGCCCAACAAGATGTGGCTGCAATCGTGGGCTCCAAAACAAGAACTGTGTGGACAGTGAAGGACCAGGCGCTCCTTGACTCCTGTTGTAAGTGGAGATCTATGAGCTGGACCTGGCTCCTCAGCACCAAACAACCACTACAAAAATGAACGTGAAGGACTATTCATTGGATTTACTGGTGGTTACTATAAATTCCATAAAGTTTTACCCTAAACCTGGCAGGGAGGTAGACATGAGGCTATTGTTTCCAGAAAGGAGTGACTGAGATGTACAATAAGATGTACAATTAGAGGACCCCTGGTAGAGTAAGGCCTGGTGACTCAGATCACCATTTCCCCATCCCTGTATGTTCGAGGAACAGTCTTTCCCTAGGTTGGAACCCAGGTGGTAACACTTGGTATCACTTCAGCTGATCACAGGAGGCAACGAGGTACAAGCTGTTATTCCAACTCATGATAAAGTTGTTAGCCACTCCATGATGGATACTAAGTAATTGCCCGCCCAGCCTTCAACCTGCAAGACATGCCCTGATTTTGCAAGTCTGCCTGTCTTCTCAGTCTGCAGCATATCCTTGTCCTCTTAATTCTGCAATTGCCCACTTGTAAGATACCATCTTGTGAATGCCTATCAGAGAGTTTTGGGTTTGACCTGGGTCCCGGAACATCTCCCCACAGAAAAAAAAATGAAAAATAAGGCCTCAGCTAAGTGTCTTTTATCACATGTTATGCATTACAAGTGTCCTCACCCTTCAGGTAGACCCAGACACCTGATTCAAACTTTAAAAAATCAGAAAAACACAAAAATTCTCAATGGGACATAAAAATACCCATATAATATACTTTTTTCTCTTTTAATACCATGATATTCATTCTCCAGTGCTCTATGAAATCTTTTGACATCTGTGAAACCTGTGGTTTATAGGGTCTCATTTGTCCCACATTGCTTGGACCAATTCTTCTTAAACCTCTCATCCCAGTATGGTTTTGGAGTAATGCTTTCATACTCATAAAATGCCTGCATTATTCTGAATATTCTGTAGCTATGCCAGCTAGCAGATGCTATGGAACAGGTCACAAAGAAAGCAGGAAAGAACAAAGAGACAGAAGATTGTTTGAGTCCCTAATATATATGGCATAGTAGTTCTGTGTTGAGTTGCTAACCACAAGATCACTACCTGCTGTGCAAGAGAAAGGTGGAGTTTTCATAATTCACTTAAGTAAGACCTGATTAAGAAACAATATGTACTTGCTTTCTGGGTCTGTTTCTGATGTGTGCGTTGACGTAGTTTTTTTCCCACTGTGGTCACAGATACTCAACTTCACTTCTGTGACCTGAAAGAATTTTCCCACCTCCTTCCATGGGGAACCATGAGCCACCCCAGTATCCTAGCAGACAGATGCACAATACTTCCATCTTGGAGAAACACTATGTTCATTTTTCCATCTGCCAGAGTGTCTATGGTGGGTGGTTGGGATGAAGAACAAGATCAGCTCTCAAATGTCTTTGATGTCCAGCTTGAGGTTGTAACTCCAGAGCCCTCTTCTCCCAGGTGACCAGTAGGAGACTTTGGCCTGAACCCAAGTTTATTTTGAAACTAAAATATTATTTCCCCTTTTGTTTCATCCTTGCAAGGACAGACCTTAGGTTAACCTTGCTCTCCTTACAGAAGATGGTGTTTGGGACAACCAGAATGAGCGTAAGGACTGTGAGTTATAACTCATATTCAAAGATAATGCTGGTCTTCCCTTTGTCAAATGAAGGAGGAAAACCATGCATTCAAGAGAGGGACAGGAACCCATTTATAGACCACTATAATTATCATCACACTGGCTTTGGACATGCTATCAGAAGGGACTTTTCCCTGGCAAAGGCTTCATGCTAGAGGACAACTAGTCTGAGATAAATCAATGCAATAGCTGTGGCAATGGGCTCAAGGTTAGCTACTTAAGGTGGCCCAAGAACTGGCTGTGTTTCCATCTGTTGTACATCAGCTTTCTATGAGTCAGACCAAGTCAACTGCATCTGAGAACAACCAACATCAATTTTTTTCCAATCATTTTATTGGGGGCTCATACAT